>KZ652128.1:219105-233347 GCA_001010745.2 Gerris buenoi
CCCCCCCCCCCTCTCTATATCCCTTTGTGTTAATATTTATTTAGACAAACGAATATACATATAATACAGAGTAGCATATATTCCTTAGTCTAAATTACTATTTAGACGAAGGGATATTTATTCCAATGTACCTTGGGACAAAGGGATATCACACTTGTTCATATAATTGTGATAATATCTCTTAGTCTAATCAACTATTAAGATAAAGGAGTATTTAATAAAAAAAACTGCCCAAGGAGTCTTAATGTTTTGGGGAGACAATCACACAAACCTTTGAGACTTTGGTAGAGCAGACTATTGATTAGAAGCAAGGGTGCTAAAGTAAAAAAGTGCCAAAGCGTATAATAACTGTTAACCAGAAAAATTGATACCTGAATTGGAACCAACCACTTGTTGAACAATTTTTAAATGTATTAATAATTAAATTAAATGATATACTATGAGATGTAATTTAATCAATTTGTTATAATTTAATCACTATGTTATAATTTACTCACTATGTTATAGGAGAAAGTTTTGTTCGAGTTTGTCGCGACTGATTTTTACTTTTCCTCACTACCTGTAGTAGGAAAAGTAGTGTTTTCACCAAAACATTATCCGTTTTGGGTGTTTTTAAGACCTCTTGAGTGGTTTTCAGCATGACGTCTGTATGTGCGTGTGTGCGTGTGCTTGTTATCATCGTAGCGCCCAAGGTGTTTAACCTAGAGAGTTGAAACGTGGCAGAAAAATCACTCCTTACCTGTAGTGTTGCCGCCCGGAAAATCAACTTTTTCCGCTATCTTGAACCCAGTTTTCTGAGTCAGCAAAAATTTAAAAAAAATCGTAATAAATCGATAATGGTTCTGATCGAGTTGAAATTTGGTACGAATGCACTTCATTGTATGAAAAAATAAATCGATAATGGTTCTGATCGAGTTGAAATTTGGTACGAATGCACTTCATTGTATGAAAAACAAGCCCACTAAATTTCATTTTGATATTGGCCGCCATTTTGAAGTTATCAATTTTTGAATTTTTAAAAAGTAACACATAGGAATCCTATAAATTTGCCTTCAGTGAGTTAGGAATCTTAGGAGATTAATAAGGATTCTAGACTGAGCTTTAAATACTTAGGAAAAGGACTTGGTTTTGTAGAAAAGGACTTGTGTGAGAACCCTGGTAACTTTGTACACGGTAACTACTAATGATAAGGGTATAGGGTCCTTATTGTAATGGCTACCCTCTACTTACATCTTCATCCCTTAAGACCCTTCCCCATGAAAAATTCATACTAGTCTTGCGCCTGCACACAACCCTCTTTACTCTATCCTACTTTGATAACACAAGGTAGAACAGTGGGTAAAAAAAAAATACAACACAGCAAGAAAATAGAAACGAAAAAGTTACGCTAATGTAAAGGCGAAAAAAAGAAAAGGTTCTTTTGTGTTGCTTCACAAGGTGCTTGACTTCAATGAACATATATTGCACCGGGAAATTACTTTGGGAACGGTGCAGCGAAATTGCATTTGCCGAGATAAAAGAGAGGAAAGTAAAACAAAATATAGCTGCTCGTTAAAATAAATTAGAAGAACAACTAGTTTTACATTTTAACTGCTTAAATTGTTATTCAATTTATTTTTTTATTATTTAATTTAAATGAGATTTTTTTTAATTGTTATCTTGGTTAGATTGTATTAAATTTTAAAGTGCAGCAAGTGACAGAATATTTCAAAGGTTAATTTCTTTAAAAAAATAGAAGATAATCGGTACGAAAAACCCTTTTATTTCTGAACAGTATAGTATATACGTGAAATAAAGTTGTATTAATCTTGATTCAAATAAAAAGTATAACCTTCAAACTTTATGTACATTAGCGATGACAACTCAGGAAGTAAGGCAGTGGTTCCTGTAAGTTTCGATCACCCTCTTCTGCATATCTCGAGAAAATCCAGCGATTTGTTGCAGCTATAAGTTCTGCAACAAGTCACAGTTAGAGTGACTTCACAGTCAAATTTGTCCTCCGGAATTTTAAATATAAACATCGTTCAGATAACTTATGGTTTCTGCAGGATGGGTCACACATCTGACACTAAATTCGTCGCTGCTGTGCCATTTGACAAGAAATGTTTTTTAGACAATTGGTTTCGAACTAATAAAAAACATCAATGGCACAGTCAATCATGGCCAGTCATCATGGCTTTTTTTTATCAAGAAGCTAGGTAGCTTCTTTGATTTAACTTTTCGCGATCATTTTTTTTTTTATGGAGCCACCTCAAACCTAAGTATTACAAACATCGTCATCAAACTTTTGAACCACTTATGGAGGTGATAAGAGACAAAAAATCACCGGTATTTTTTGATATACGCTGGAGAGGGTGATGGAAAACTAACAGGCACGACTTTAAATGTGTATCGCTCATAACGTCCACCATTTGGAGGTTATCATTTTTAAAACAAAGGTAAATGAAACTTTATTTTATGATGATTTCATAAAGAAAAAGTATTGCTTCCACGCTTACCGAAGGTAACGGAAGCATTGTGTTCACTTTTGAGAACAAAAAAGTTGTATGCCTCCGATTTTAAACATTCCAAGACAGAAATCCGTTTCAGACATCTGGGAACATTTTCGGTTCCGTGTCTGTTTGTCTGTCAGTCTATTTATCCGCGAATAATGAAACGTGCGACGATAACTTGAGTAAATGTCGACCGATTTTGATGAAATTTGGTAGACACGTTCATTTTACTAACGCCCAGGACGATTTCGTTGGAGAACGTTATCCGTTCAAGCGTTCACGCGCAACGCTCGCGTAAACGTGAACTTCAAATTTAAAATTGGAATTTTCGGTCGGGAAAAAAATCAAACCCTATTTATTCCATGAGACAAACATTTTTTCTAATACAATTTTTTAGTAATACCTACAGCGACACCCCTATGAAGTGTTAAAGATCGCTATATAAACTGTTAATTGTTCTTACACAATAAACAATATAACAATAAAGTAATAAAACGTTAATGTTAATATAACAATAAAGTACATGATAGGATGTGAGGAAGCTATATGTGCCACTCTAATTGGCAGTGTATTTTTAAATCTTTTACTTTCTAATAATCGTACTATAATGAGAGAAAAATGTATTGAGTAATGTGACAGCGTGAAATTTATATTTTCCTGAGATTTAGATGGGTTTACTCGTATTGTTTGTAAAAAAATATTTGCTGTCGTCTGTGGAGACGCAGAGAACCTAAACTACACTGCCAATTTAGATTTTACTAGTTTAGAAAAATCTTACCCTAAGGCGAAATCAAGAAATTAATTAAGCTCCAAATTCGAGGGTGCCACCCCCTCAAAAAATCAAAAAAATTGGACAATTAGTGTTCCAATTAGTATGACTAGAAGCTTCCTCGCGTCTTATCTCGTACTTTAATGATGTTATGCCTTTATATACCCATGCGCAGAGGGTAGAAATTAATAAGGGACCATCTGAGGGCTACTTTCAAAAAATCCAAATTTCTTTAAAATCAGATAAGTTGTTTCTAATATATTTTGCAAAAACGACAGACCGACAGACATACAAGTGATCCCTTTTATAAAAAACGGATTTTTGTTTAGGAATTTTGGATTTCGGAGACATAACAATTTTTCGTTCTTCGGGACGATCACTCATTTTCCTTAACATTCGGTAAGCTCGAAAGAAAAAAAACATTTCTTGAAAAATTGTTTCGACTATTTTGATAATGAAATGTTGTAGTCCATTTAAATTCGAACCGTACAGTTCCTAAAAAATACTATAAACGTGGATGGTGAGATGCCAGGTACGATTCCCCTTCAGGGAGAACGATTTTGATTATCTGCTTAAACTACACAAACGCTGACTGAACAATTGATACATGGAAAACACTGGACAAATTATTTATTTATTTTTTATATGTATATTGGATGCATTATGTTTAATAATAATATTTAAAAATTAATGTTTCAATAAAAGTGATCTAAATTTGAGAAAATAAAATTACGGACAATTTATGATTTGCAATATCAAATAGAATAAAATTATCCCTAAAGTTTTAAAGCTACAGCAGACAAGCAAAAGCATTTCGTAGATATTTTATAGACAGAATAGAGAAATAACGCTTAATAATTTATAAGGTGTTTCAACCGTAAATCCATTGGCGATATATTATGCTTTTATTATAGTTTTTTAATATTACTACATAATTGATTATCATATTAATGAATTTCAATAATCTTTGAGGACAATAATAACATTTGTTTTTTTTATAAAATAAACAGTAACAAATATTCAGCTTGTAACGTTCAATAAATGATTAATTATTGTTGTTATTACTACTATTACGTTAAACAAACGAAGAAGCAATGACCCAATTGAAACCAGTAGCCGGGTTCATACAATAAACTCTAATAATAACATTTTTTTAAAATAAAATAAACAGTAACAAATATTTAGNATATACTACATTTTTGGAAAAATTAATTTTTACTATACGATACCTTTTTGGTTTATCGAGATGATTTATTTTTATGTCTCAAAATTTTTACTTTATTCTATTTATCATTTTTGATAATAATATATGTTTGGATGTCTATTAGTGATCCAAAACTGTTTTACTGTTGTAACTGCAATTTATTTTGTTAAAAATATTGTATTCTGAGGAATCTATAGAATTGATTTAGTCTAATATTTATATTTGGTCTTTTTATGTCAAAAATGTGTCATCATCATCATCAAACAAAGTAATTTTTATCTTTTTTGATGATCGCGACTCTTTCATCAACGCTTCCATTGCTCCAACGGAAGGAATGTGGTGATCATTATGATGAAAGAAATTTATGTATTATATTAATGAATTTAGAATTTATTTATGGCTATTCTTATGGCCCCTTTTTTTTACTTTGGCAACTTTATATTATAGAAAAATTTGAGTTGTATATGTTTTGTAACTCTCAAGTTACTACTTTAAATGTTATATCCGCATCTGAAGCAATAAACATAAAAAAAATATCCCTTTATATATTATTTACATACCTACCATATCACTGATTCGATATCTTCAAGCTTACGTAACAAGATAGAAAATAGTAAAAACAAAACAAAAATCTTTTTGATGGAGAAATTATTGTTATAATCAAATCTGAATTCAATTTTCTTCGTAACTTCAATTTATTATCATTCCGTTCTGTGAGAAATTTGTATGATTTAAAAAAAAGGAAAAGCAGGAAAAATTGTCAAGAAAGACATTTTTTCACTCTTGTTAGCTTTTATCTTGATTAAACCTTGTTTTTGTTTGTTATCACAAGATGCACAACGTTCTCTTGAGATAACAATATGAAGAAAATGAACATAAAAAAATAATCAGCTTGTTAGGAGAACCAAACAAAATTGCACTGAAATAAGATTAGATAAAGCCTCCTTTTTGCAGTTTCTTTTTTCCTTTGTTACTCTGAATTCTCTCGATTAGATGTAATTTTCGAGGCATGCTTATATATTTACATGTTTACAATTGCTTCCGAGCCCAGCGAAGGTAATGAAAGCAATTTGATCATTCTAAAGAGCATTTTTTTGTTTCCGAATCCAAAAATTCCTCGATCGAATCCGTCAGAGAATTTTTTTTTTTAATTTAGTGTACGGCGTTAGTGTCGGTTGGCGTTTAACATTTTTGCGAGCTACCTTAACCTAAAAACCACCAATCTCATTTTGATAAAATTTAAATGGTAGGTCATACTTATCCCATTATTACTTCCATATTACTTTCAACCTTTTGCACCCATTGGCTCCAATTTGCTTCCCATTGGCTTCCCATTGGTTCCCATTGGCTTCCCATTGGTTCCCATTGGCTTCCCATTGTTTCCCATTGTCTCCCATTGGCTTCCCATTGGTTCCCATTTGCTCCCATTCACTTCCCATTAGTTCCCATTTGCTTCCCATTGGCTTCCCATGGGCTTCTATTCTGGATGCGTACAAACTTTTTATTAACTACTATAACAGTGTGGTGGAAATTTGTAAAAATGGGTGTGTTCAAAAAGTATCCTACTCATGGTCCCGTTTTCAATTTAACCGTCTGCACACATTTAAAAGTAACGTGACCCTACTACGAATCAAAACACGTCTAAACAACCACACTTCACACCATTCCCACATGTGATCATTTGTTTAGAATATTTAAGAAATAATAATCCCTACTACACACTCTAAAAAAACTTTCTTATATGCATAGTGAGCTGGATTTAAATAATATAATATATAATTAAGTATAATTTATTTTTAAACGCTTGTAGAAGTGTTGATTGCTTACATACCATAATTATCATCAATATCTCATAAACTAGATTTTACCCGGGAAAAAGGGCTTATATGGTTAGATTCTTATTCGCACCGAAATATCAGGTAAATCATTGGTGAGTTCAAATCCCAGAGGGCTAAGTCATGTTTCATAGCGATATCAACAGCGAATAGATAAGTACAATTACCATTATAATAGCCGAATACGTTGACAGGAATGGAGGAAAAGTGCAACAAACAAACATCTTCCAGTTAGTGTTGCACGTATCATCCTTATAGACCAAAATATCAGCGGATAAATATAATATGAGTGTCACTAAAAGATTATGATGATGCAGGAGAGGAATTTATGTGTGTGAAAGGTTGAAATTAACATTGGACAGTATCAGCTAATTTTGACACACCTTCAAAATTTCATCAAAATTGGTCGTTTTTAAAATATCATTGTTCTCAAATATTTTGACGGACAGACTAGCCTTTTTTTCATGGTAAAAGAAGTTTCTTGCCTTCTTTTCTGTATAAACGACATAAATTAAATTATCAAAAACCTGTAATAAGGAAAAGAACAATAAATTACAAATGTATGACGGGTGGCACATATATTTTGGTTGACTTAATTTTTTAATTTGAAGGGGGAGAAACCGTTCCTCAGAATTATCACACTACTTTCGTTACCTTCGGTAAGCTCGGCAGCAGAAACAATAATAATAAATAACAAAAAGGAAATTTGAATACCATTTACATTACCTTTCATGTTAACCCAGTAAAATCTGATAAGCTTCTTTTGCTCTCTGTTTATAATATGTAATACCATTATATAAAATTTAAAATATAAAAACGTAGTAGTAATATTTTTATTTATTAGGTACTTTTATACTCTCGAAACTTTTTATCAGGATTAAATTATATTTTCTGAGTTGGAGTTTTGCCTTGTTAATTTTCACTCGGAAATTATGTTAAAATCCAACAAAAACGAGTCATCGTTAAATATTTACTAAACTTTTTCTGTTTAGGAATAAAATTCTCCGAAAATATAATAAACGTGAAAATAATAACCGCTTGTACAAAAAATAAAATAACGATGATGATAAATTATATTTCTCCGATCAATTTTCAAAATCGTATTTGCCTTTTATTTTGAAATTTGATGGAGGAATATATTGGTAAGCAAACAGATATATTATTAAATTCCAGCAATGGAATTAAGTGATTAAGTCAGGAGAGAAGCGCTTTTATAACGAGATAAAATTAAATTACCCTTTCTTTATTACTAAATATTGCTGTATAAGCTCTTCTCGTCAGGAAAATTCTATACATTTTCATATGGAATTTTATTATTAAATATTATTTTATCGATATAATCATAGGATTAATTAAATATTAAGGAATTTGATTTCATTGTTTGATCTCATATACGTAGTGACAATATTGCTTCATGACTCGAAAATTTGATTTTGATGAAATAACTTTTTTCCAAAAAAAGTGGTTTGTAAAAAAAATATTTCGAACTGACATCTCAATACGCAACAAGTTGCCGCGTTTTCTTCTAGATCATAAATTCAAAATTACTTTGAGTAATAATCTCATCTAGAACACAGTCTTAAAACCAGCCTGGACCTACGGTTTGGAGGTCGATTAATTTATTGGACCAAGTAATTATACTCGTAAATATGAGCAAGTTTACTACGAGTTTTATCAGATAGATTCTTTATTTATTATTATTTAAAATTCATGCATATTTGTAATGAACAGATATAATCTTAATAAATTGTGTGTCAATAATGTCAACACAGAAAGATAAAACGGACTCAAACTAAAATACTTAAGAAAATTTAAACTAGAAAATGACACTCCACACAAAGTTACTAAACTCTCACATGAAACCCAATTTATTATTAATATATCGGAGGTTCGAAGACCAGGCAGCTAAAATCTTAAACACTGATGCTCAAACCAAAGGATTTTTGACATTTGTTGGTATATTCTCTGTTATACAATGTACATATTATACAGAATTTCTATTTCGTTTTATTTTAAAATAAACACTTTCTATTGCAATAAACAAACACTCTACATTCTCTGAAGACAAATCGTTTTACAAAAAAAAGAAAAAATTACCTGCGTGTCTATTTATCTACCTCTATCCGGAAATCACCTGCTTTCTCAAGCCGACACAACATGGGCCTGTTTTCGGAATTGGAAGTGTACATCTATACTCTATACTTACTAGTCTTGGTTTATTGCAATGATCTATTGACTCTCAGCTTAGAGTAGAACAAAACTACGAATCGTAGTACTGATGTCGGGGACAATCTATCCTTGTCTATATTATCAAAATCTTATCATCTCAATCATAATCTATATCTGTACAGTTAAATAATTATTTGGATCAAAATCAATTAATGTATAAAATTGAACGTAGATACGTGAAGACGAAGCAACAGGAGATACGGAGAGATTCGAGTTGATTGAAACTTTAAACCTAACCTAAGTAAATCAATTAGTAACTTGATGGGAGGAACCTTAGTCCTGACTCCGTGACAGAGTAACTCGTTCTATCCTCTTAGATCAAGTTTACAAGACTTCGGTAATAAACCTAAGCCGCCTGTCCAATCTCAATAAATCATTTTAACTTCACTCAACAATCCTTCCCGTCAGTCTATAGTTCATATAATCAATTTTAATAGCTTTCCTAATTCTTGACTTACATTTAGTTGCTGCATAGAGCATCATTGAACTTCTTCCATCGGATTCTGTTATTTGCCAAGCATTTTATCAATGACCAGGTTTTTCCTCCTTCTGCTTCTATAATCTTCCTCCAGGCGTCTCATAGTGTTTTGTTATTAGATATCTCAGTATTCCCCCCTCCCCCCTTATTATCTTCAGCCCGTTGCCTCATACGAAGCTAGTCGGCAGGATGCCTCTCACCTCTTCCTAGTCTTCCAGCCTTGTTTTGTATAATAAGAGAGTATGAGTAAGAGGTCCTGTCCTCTTTACAACGATACCAGGGTCATATCCTCCTTCGGTATTACACGGGTTACATTGCTTTCTTCGTAATATAGCGTGCTACGGAGCGTGGGTCAAATAGTCTAAACCACTTCCTACTGTGCACCTCGATCTCAATAGCTGTCTAGTTGGTCTGAATCCACTGCTGCTCATTGTCATTGGAAATGACTTGTGGCGACAATTTCCTGAGGATATTCCTTAGACTCATCTTATCTATAATCTGAAGACTTTTTCTTTTTATTTCTTCAAAGTTTCACAGCCGTAGAGCAGGTAGATTTACGTTTGTTTTAAAGATGCGTGATGTTCATTCTCGTATGTCTGTCCATTAGAACTGTACTAATCCGACTAATGGTCTGTCAAATTACTGGCCGACAAGGTTGTCCAATTAAAAAATATTAGTTCCAACTTTGAATCAACAATTGAACAAAATAGAGAGGAATCGCTGTGTTTGTTTCCATTTTTCGGTCTAAGTCTAATCTTAGTATTGGTCCCAATACCATTTTAAATTGGATCCTTCCATAGCAGGCTGAGTTCGGAGCAGACGTGTACCAACGCCATTCTATGTCACGGGATTATATACGGCTGTTTTCGACCGACCAGTTTGTCTTTTTCTTACAAATACGGATCAGCCATCCTTAGCCTAATTAACGTGTTTCTGGATGTCCTCATGTCCTCCACAGCACCCCCATCAGCATTGACTACGTTCTCCAGATAGCAAAACAGGGCCACGTACTCTATGTTCTGGGCCCATTTAAAAAAAAAAAATTCTTTTCACAATATCTTTTTAAATAAACCGTAATGATAATTGAAAGTTAAAAAGTAGTTTATAAAAACATAGTCTTGGTGTTCTAGAATGAATCACAAATTTTCCTTGTTTTTTTAATCCCCCATTTACTTCGTCTTCTTGGCATTGATCTTAAATGCGTCATTTACGAGTAGTAGTTAAAGGATCTTAAGTTGTGTCGATTATTATAAAGCAAAATCAAATTTTAAACTTAAGGTGTCAGATAATATTCTTTAAAGGTTCTCTTCTTGGAGCCATGTTCCTAGTGATAACTAGTGATGCAGACCTGTTTCACACTTATGACATTACTAGATGTGATAAGAGTCTTCTCAAAATGGTCTGAGTTTGATCTCTATACGGAAAGTGAGAAAGAATTTTAAAATTAAGTTTCTAAAATATTTTAACTGACTAATACCTGCTTGTTTTCTTATTGTTTCAGGTTACGAATGGGTTGGCTGGAGAAATGACAGTGCGAGCCTAGAAGGAGGAAGACCTGTAGAAATAGTTTTTGAATTTCAACATGTTCGTAACTTCTCTGCAATGTTCCTCTTTGTCAACAATATGTACACTCAGGATGTTCAGGTATGCATGTAATATTTAGCTAGTAATATTTAGCTAGTAATATTTATATTTATTTGGGGGTCCCCGGTAGTTAATTGCTATGAAACATTGTATGTTAACAGTAAAACCCCATATTTTTTAAACTACTTGTTATACTAGCCTTGGGGTTCCGGTAGCTCATTGCTAACATCTACGCTTCTCATGTAGGAGATCCAGGTTCGATTCCTGACTCCAGAAGAGACCCCCTGAGCCATATAAATAGGTAGCTGCTTTTTTGAAGTGGCATCAATTTAGTTAGAATGTCAATTATATTATTTCTACAGAAGAGGAGGGACACTCCAACCCCATTTTGTCTGGAAGCGTAGCCATCAAAGATCTACCACCCACGTAAGATCAACATTAGATTGTCGGTAGACTATATTTTTTGGTGGTAGATAGCAAATATTTTTAGACTAGTAGAAATAAGTCAAACAACTTTGCCTTTTCAAATTTTTAACGTGGGTGGTAGACCTTTAAATGTCACGCTTCTGAAGCGGTGGACTATAAGTTTCATTTAGTTTTAGTTATTCTATGTCATCTTTTGCTATGATACATTTACGTAATTTTTTTACGTTTTTCATTAATGGTTATTAATGTCGGCAACGCTAAAAACTTGGTAGAATCTTAAGTTTCATGATTCATCGTATAAGCAATCATTGCAACAAAAATTAAATTTGTAGATATGTGTGCAAAATTTGTGTCGCTGCCTTCTAGACTATTTAGACTGGTCCAGATTAATTGGGGTTTTCCAAGAATTTGGCTTTTTTGAATTGCCCCCATATCGGATAGGATTGAGATAGAGACCTATAGTTCGTGCTATTCATTTTTTTAAGACCTTTAGAATGAGGAATGAGTTTTCACTCAACTCAATGGGAGTTTACATTTACAATGTTTCAGCCGCCTCCAAAATCCTCTATGGGCTGGGGCTAAAGTTCCCCCATACACTAAAAAGTACATCTTTATGTCATATAAACATTTTATGAGTTCCGTTTTTCCTCCGCTAGCTAAAACGTTATTGGGGTGTCCCAAAACTTTTGGCAGGCACAAGCTCTCCACGGGCTGTCGCGCCTCAAATTATTATTTAATAGTATATATTTACATGTACCACTTCTGGACAGTAAAACATCTTCTACCTTTATGAGAGCTAGATGTTTCCTAAAGTAATTATGCCTTGTCAAAACTCTAATCAAGAATCATAAATTAGGTTTGTTGGTGAAAAGTCAACTTAACTATTATCTTTCGGAAATATGCGCTCCTTTAATTTAAGTAATAAACGAAATCCTCAGTAAAAACACAACAGTGAAAAAACGGCCGAGTTCCAGTCCCCAATAACATTTTTCACGGTCAGAAACTGCATACTTACTGGACCTTGGCCTTGCGCACTGCTGTGCGCTCAGATAACAAAACAAATATAAATTAATCGAACGCAAAAAAGTCATAAACAAATAAATTAGCCAAGTTTGTGCTTTCAGCACACCAATTGGGACTTCAGGCAATTTAACAAATAGGACAACTTCGTTAACAAGCTTAACCGGCCCAGCCATTTAAAAGTTTGTTTTAGCTATAACTTTTGAACCATTTATTATAACGACATAAAACGACTTTATATGCATTAATATTGTCAAAACACAATAAAACTTCTAGTTTTTGAGTGATGATTTTCTGGGGTTTCAAATTTTTGTGTTGGGTACTTTCAAGATCAGATAAGTTACAGACAGACAGATAAGCGCAGAAATGTATAAGGGACTCGTTTTTGACTATGGACCTTAATAGCAATAGCAATAGTATAGAGACTGTATCTTATGTATTTATGTGTTGGGTACTTTCAAGATCAGGTGCGTTACAGACAGACAGACAAGCGCAGGAATGTATGAGGGACTCGTCTTTGCCTACGGACCTTAATAGCAATAGTATAGAGACTGTATCTTATGCATTTATGTGTTGGGTACTTTCAAGATCAGGTGCGTAACAGACAGACAGACAAGCGCAGGAATGTATGAGGGACTCGTCTTTGCCTACGGACCTTAATAGCAATAGTATAGAGACTGTATCTTATGTATTTATGTGTTGGGTAGTTTCAAGATGTATGGGTAGTTTCAAGACGCAGAAATGTATATACGAGCCTTAATAGCAATAGCAATAGTATAGAGACAGCATCTTATGAATTTATTTCTTAATTACTGTGTCATCGAGTCATCGCACATCTTACCTTCTTAAGTTAACTTACTAGATTAGATAAACAATTAGTTAAGGTAACTAAATACAGAAGGTGGAAGAAAGGATTGCTAATTGTTTATTTAGTTGTGTATTGTCAGAAGCTGACATCTGGAGTATTAAGAGACCAAAGGTTTAGAAGAGGAGGCTAATGTTTACTGAGGTTTCAGCTCGTTGATTTCACCGCTAATCCCAACTCTTGTAAGCGTAAATCCCCTCTCTTAGCTTACTTAACTTGTAAGTACAAGTCTCTGGTATACTTACATCCTTACATACTTGCCTTACTTACTAACTTATCTAAGATAACTCTCATATTATCTTCTTCTTCGTGTTATCCTTTGTCAGGTCGTTATTATATTTTCCATGTTAGTTAATCCCAACATTATCATTTTAACACTTTAAAATAATTAGCTGATATGGGGATCTTGGATAGCCTAATCCGCCAAAACAACCTAGATTATAGTAGATTAAACAACCCAGAGTTTTTCATTGTTTAAGTTTTTAGAAAAATATTTTTCTTGCACTTATCACACTTTTAAGGGTCCATATCAAAAAACGAGGACCCTAATACATTCCTGCGCTTGTCTCTCCATCTTTAACGCACCTGATCTCCGAAAGTACCCAATAAAAAATAAGTTAAACAACAATTAAGTTTTGCTGTTCTGTATAATAACCCAATCATATCATAGGGATGAAATATAATCCTTCAGAAGCTAGGATTTGAAGTTTTAGGGGTTAAAATTTTTTTTAATGTAAATAGATCTTTATATATAGGTTACATACACTGATACATTTTAATGATTTCATCTTGATAAAATATGTATATATATATAAATATATAAGTATATAAATGTATCAGTGTATGTAACCTATATATAAAGAAATAAATTGGTTTATTTTTAGGCTTGAGAATGACCGGCTTCGGTCGAAACGTCGCCATATCTAGAATTTGATTATACTTTTTATTTTACCCGTAACGGATCCATCTACAAACACATTGAAGATAAGAAAAGGGTACTCGTAGAAATCTTTTGTGAAAATTAACTTCTGGAGATCCTACTCACCAGAACAAACAACAACTTAGAACATCTACATCATGGATGTGAACAACGAGGAATCATACACTGACGAAGAATTATTATTAAACAATTTTGATAATAAAATCAAAAGCTGTCTAGAGCTAGATGATAACAAATATTATCTGAGAAATTGGAATCTAGCTAGGTAAATACTAATATGATAATGGAGACATATATATTTTATCAAGATGAAATCATTGAAATATGTATCAGTGTATGTAACCTATATATAAAGAAATAAAATGGTTTATTTTTAGGCTTGAGAATGACCGGCTTCGGT
>KZ652129.1:34779-45693 GCA_001010745.2 Gerris buenoi
ATATATATATAATTAAGAATTTGTACTTTGTGATTTTGAAAAATATATATTTTTTTTAAAAGTAATTTATTAAAGTAGGGCGATTAAATTGAAAATTGACAACTTTTTTTTTTATGAAATATTTTTGATACATGTAAAAATAAAGGTTCTTTACTCAAATTTTTGAAAATTCTTCGTAACAGCACCTTGCACATTAATTAATTGGACTAATTTTTTCAACTTCTTAGTTTAAGACCAAGCAAGGCTAATGCCCTGAAGCTTAAATTTCATCAAAAATCGATTGCGACACCCTACTTTCACTTAATTCGTGGACACATTTTATATTTATCACTTTAAATAATTATAATGTTCAAACTTTACAATTTTAAACTCATAGAAGACTTATTCGTTAGATATCTGTTGAGACTTGTCCATACTGCCGAGCCAAACAAAGGAAACAAGCCGAGCATTGTTCTCTGCGCATGCCCAGTCTAAAGAGCGCATGCCCAGTCTAAATAGCGCATGCGCATCTCAGACAGGGCATGCGCAGATATACCTACGCTCGACTAGTTTCCTCTGTCCGCTTCGGCAGTCTGGACAAGGCTTTATCTGCCGTTATATGTTTTCTGAAGAGCCTTTTTAATATAAAGCAATGCACTTTACGCCTTTTGCTTAACCTAACTGCTACAGTAATTAGAATGTAATTTAGAACATCCAATTACTGTTTCAAGTTACTACTGGTTATCAAGATTCATTTCCTCTCAAGAGAATAAAGGTATGCGTTGAACCGTTATTTGAAGACAGAGTCTTAGCAGAGAAAGTAACATCAGTATCCTGCTTGCTTCGTTTTAACTTCTTCATGTCAGTTCAATTGATAAAATAATATTAAGTACTTAAGTTAGGATGTGTAAACGATAAACTAACTTGTTAACCCAATCTTCAATTTAACCTTATCTCAACTACTAAAATTCTATTAAACTCATTCTATTACTCTTACTTTTTAAGATTAGTTCTGTTTTCTCTCTATTCAATATTTTCTTATAACTATTTCTTACTTATTTCCATTTAATGCTATTGTAACTATTTATTTAGTACTCTCTACTTTAATAATTTATTATTCCCCTAATTATTTATTCTCTCTATTTATTACTCTTTTAACAATTTAGTAATCTCTATTTAATACTCTCTATTTCATGCTCTTCTTACTATTGATTACTCTCTATTAATACTCTTCAAAACTATTTATTGCTCTCTATTTATTACTGGTCTAACTATTTAGTTCTCTCTATTCTATTTAATACTATTTATTATTCTTCTAACTATTTTGTATTCTCTATTTAATACTCTTCAAAGCTATATATTACGCTCTATTTATTACTGTTCTAACTATTTAGTACTCTCTGTTTAATACTATCTATTATCCATTACTCTTCTAACTATTTAGTAGTCTTTTAACTATTTGGTACTGTCTATTTAATACTATCTATTACTTTTCTAACTATTTAGTATTCTCTATTTTATACTCTTTTAACTATTTGGTACTGTCTATTTAATACTATATATTACTCTTCTAACTATTTAGTATTCTCTATTTTATACTCTTTTAACTATTTGGTACTGTCTATTTAATACTATCTATTACTCTTCTAACTATTTAGTATTCTCTATTTTATACTCTTTTAACTATTTGGTACTGTCTATTTAATACTATCTATTACTCTTTTAACTATTTAGTATTCTCTATTTTATACTCTTTTAACTATTTGGTACTGTCTATTTAATACTATCTATTACTCTTTTAACTATTTAGTATTCTCTATTTTATACTCTTTTAACTATTTGGTACCGTCTATTAGTCTATTTCATACTCTTCTTATTCTCTATTTAATAATCTTCTAACTATTTAGTACTTTCTTTTTCATACTCTTCAAAATTATTTATTAGTCTATATTAAATACTATTTCTTACTAATTTAACTATTATTTAGTATTCTCTATTTAATACTCGTTTAGTATTTAATATTCTTCTTACTATTTATTACTCTCTATTCTCTATTTAATACTCGTCTTATTATTTAGTACTCTCTATTTAATTCTGTTCTAACTAACTCTCTTTTTTAATAATCTTATTACTATTTTTAGTACTCTCTTTTTAATAATATTCATAAACCTTCCTGAAACTTTTATTTAGTGAGGTGATATTTCTAAATTTATTTAAATCCTAAATTTCTAATCCTTGATAAATAAATAACAATTTTTTATACTTCTTCAGTAGTGTTCTATTATTTTTCCGATTAATCAATGAAAGAAGTTTAAAAGGCATTTATATACAGGGTGTATCAATTTTAAGTAGCCATAGAAAAGGGGGTATATCTCTTATCTACAGGTCATTTGGAGCAAAAAAGTTCATATAAGCTATAGTCCAATTCTCAACGGTGTAGGAACTATAAGCGAAAATAGACTGTGTTAAAAACAATCGACCTTTACCGTAAAAAACCGTGGAATAACTCAATAAATATTAATCTTGGAACAATGAATGAACCATCGTTAGAAAGAGCAGAAAATTTCCTATAAGAATATGTATATCTAAGTTGACTTGTTGCACTTTTGTGTGACCAAAAGCTGTTTGAAAACAAAAAAAATATATTTTTTTAAAAAATCTGAAAAACTTTAAGTGCACTCTTCGCTATGACCCAAATGAGAGAAATGCGTACAAAGTTGGGAAAAGTTGGTGCTATTATTAAGCTTTAAAACGATACCAAATACTTCAAAATATTCCAACTCCAAGTGGGGGAACAAACCATCGTTGTAGAAAAAAACATGTCGTGCTTGCAGCTGGTGAAGGGCAAATAAACGTGACATTATCAGCTGTGGCATCTTTGACAAAAAGATGTCGAATGTGCAGTGCTCAAGGTGGTGGCCATTTTGAGCAGCCTTTACCTTGAGTTAACATGGTAAGTATATTTTACAACAATAGATCTTCTAGTTAATGAACTAAAATTTCTATTTAATATTAATTTAAATGAATAAATTAATTTCTTTATAATTATCTAAATAATCTTAAATAATAACGTATTTTGTCAATAAGAAATAAAATAATATTTTTTTCCAAATTTCCAAAAAGTGGTATCTTTACTTTTGGTCGAAGAATGTTCAGGAATTTTTTCAGATTTTTTGCACTTCACATAAGAGAGATAGAGGGGGGGGGGACACGTTTCACACCCACTTCTAACTTGCCTACGCTCGCCATATCAAAGTTATAACCACAGAATTATATATTTTTGTAATCAGCTCGACGTACCCTTTCATATGATACCCCTCACGGTGTCGAAAAAAAAAATTTAACCCTTTTTTACCCAATTTTTTTTAAGTCGCTATATTTTTAACATGTGTGGGTAGGTACAAGAAATATACATGCCAAATTTCAATATCATCGGACGAAAGGTGTAGCCGTGAGAGCATGCGATGGACGGACGGACTGACAGACACACGCAGAAAAGTATAGGGTCCTTGGCTTTTGCCTTCGGACCCTAAAAATGACTCACTCCTTGCGTCTCTTATTCCCCTCGTATTTTTACTCAGTGATTCCAACCACACATTTAACATTAATAATTGAATCTTGAATCTTAATAAAGATCTTTACACTTCTAGTTGTTAAATTGTCTAGAAATAATCTGTTATCACATATACATATATATCCTAGATCTAGAAATAAGAATTTTGTTTAAGGTAGAAAGAAGTTAGTAAAATAAAGAAAATCCTACTACTAGTAGGATTTTTTTTTTTTAGTAGGTACATTTCTTCTACAATCTAATTTTTTAAAGGCCAAACAATCATCTCAAACTATTACTGGTCTTGTACGTGATTTTTGAGTTTCAAAGTTAATTTTGTTCAACTAAAATTAATGGAGTACCTTTACTGGATCATATACATATATACAGCAAATCCTGTTCTAGACGGTACCCATAGATAAGGCCATAGCCCCCACCAAAATTAACTATCGAAATTCTAGGTCGTAGATGAAAGAAGAACAGAACCGTTGATCGAGGTTTGGCTAAATGTAAAAGGCTGGAAATAGGATTTATTGATAGTACTGGGCTTTATCATTGCTCTTTATCTTGGATTATAATCATATCATTACATTTTTTGCTTTCAAACTTACCGAAGGGAAGGTAAAGAAACGATGCATTGTGATCAATTTGAAGAACAAAATTATTTATTGTATTTTTCATTTTCCTCTTTTTCGTCGTTTTTTGACGATTGCTATAGATTAAAAACGATTTCCATGTGTGCCAAGTGCCAGTCTATTTGGTAGGCTGAACAGTAATTGAAAGTAATCGACCGGTTTCAATGAAATCTCGTCCATAATTTGATCGTTACCCGGTGTACAACATTGGTGGTAGCAGTCGATGTATATCTCCATAAGGAATGGAAGATCAATTACGTTTATGTTTACATTGAGTACAATGACAAGCACGAGAGTCTGAGTTCTGAGTGCCACTTAGCGTTTACTGCTGAGGCTAGACAATAATTTTTATCTACTCGCGGCAGCAAAATTAAACATTACTTAACTGTTTTTAGGCTGGAAAGTACTATTTCGCTGATTTGTCATTAAAATATTATAAACAGGCAGGAAAGTAGTTAAAACAGTCAGGAAAATACTTTCTCTGCCTAGGCAGACAAATATTTGTCTGCCTAGGCAGAGAAAGTAACAGTGTTTACCACTGCGTGTCATAACCTCTTATTTTGGCAAGAACAGTTTATACTATTATCTCTATCTTATAACATCATATATTATAGTTTAATATGTAATATTTAATAAATAAACGTTTTAATTATAAAATAATTTGTTTATATTTGTTAATTCTGTTAAATAAGTTCAATGATTAGTAGATCTTTAATTAAAAAAAAAGTGGAGTGAATGGCTATACTGCAGCGTCATGTAAACATTGAACATCCATATTATTTTTATTATTGAAGTCATTCTAGATTAGACTAGCTACTTTTCTTGATTTATCCTAGTTACTTCTTTTCTTTTAAGCAATAGAAGATATCTTTAATTCTTTTAGTAATTTGTTAGTAAAAATATAAATAAATATATTATATTGCGTGCATTATTCATTCAGAAGTTATGTGTGCTATAAACGTGTGTTTTGTGTTTTGTTGTTATAGATTCAGTTTGCTTTTTACTTACTATTATTATTCCCAAGTTTCTTATTTGAACATTAATTTTAGTTAATACATTTATTATCTTTATTAATATGACATATCGTTATTAACTATTAGCTACGTTATATTAATAAAGATAACATTTTAGCAGTTTCATTTTTCTTCCGCAAGTAGATAAAATATTGTATGCAACAAGGCAGCAAAGGAAACATTTCTGCCTCGTTTATTCATTGCCTGCCTCGGCTTCGCCTCGGCAGTCAAATAGGTAAATTACCTGCCTCGGCTTCGCCTCGGCAGTTAATTATCATAGCCTATCCTCGCCTTCGGCTCGGAGGCTAATCTAATCACTCGTCAGTAAAATTCCATTTTGCTGCCTAGTTACATAAATAACTATTGCTCACAGAAATTTAACTAATTTAAAAGTTTAGAATTTAAACTACTCAGTTAGAATTGTCTGTGAGTACTTGCGTTTGCATTAGAGCCATTTTCGAGTCATATTGATTGTGGGAAGTTTCGATAGATGAAAAACCATATTATATTAAGCACTTAACCTGTAATCTAAAGAACCTATTTTAACACCTAAGTAAATTTCTCTCATCCTTTATTTCTTTTCTTTATCTTATCAATAGGCTCTTAGAGTTTAAGGTGGTTATTTTAAATTAGCTTTAGGTCAGAGGTTAGGTAACCTATAAAATCATTCAGCAGAAACTACGAAACATAAACAGCTTTTGAGAGGATTATTATTAGAGAAATGTTAATTTATGACTGTTGATAGTTTATTATAACTCTACCATTATTCTAAATGTTAATATTCGCATAATTATGCCTCGTTTACATTCAGACACTTTCAATACACCTCGCACTGCTGTATTTACTAAACAAAATACATAAGTGGCGGCAACAAAAGCATTGTGTTTAGATTCTCCCTTATTTGCTTCCCGTTCTACCTCGGACAATGGCTGACATCAAAGAAAATGCAACTTCAACCCCTCTGAGGCTGTAAGGACATATTGCATTTTGTCTTCTATGTTATACAGCTTCTATAGATAATTTAGCTGTGGATATTGCAAAATAGTTCCGAAAATATTTATCGCCTATATGTTTCAAACGTTGATATGTTCAAAATGGTGGCAGGTATCAAAACGAAATTCACTGGAAATGTTTGTCATGTAAAGAGATATATAACTGCTGCAAATTTCCGTTATATTAACGTATTTTTAAATATTTTCTAACACAGGAAAATTGATTTAAACAAGTAAGTAGAATAGCAGACTGTTAAACACTCCCTGCCACTAGCGCTGCCTGTCCTTTGACTCCCGCACGAAAAACTGCCATCGAGGGAAGCAACAGGTAGCACGAGTGCCAGGAGCATGGGCTGCGAGAGTAACCTGTTGATATACCCGCGCTACTCTATTTCTGTTTCAGGCCACTTTCCTGCTCAATGCCACGGAGGATAGCTAAATGTAAATGTGGCATTAGAGATATAAAGACCATTAATATGGGTTTTTTCAGCAGATTATAAAGGATATTCTAATAAAAGTGGTTTTATTTCCTCCACAAGCAATAATTTTAGGACCAGTTAGCCACTCCCCCAATAAAACTTAATATATGGCGCCACAGATTCCTGACAGCTACTCAAAGTTGAGGGAGGATGATTTCTCTTCTAACCTAAAATCTCATAGACCCAGAGACCGATAATAAAAAAAAAAACTTCGACGTATATCTTATATCAGAGGTTAAACAAATAAAACCAGAATGGGTCTTTAACTAAATCTATATGTCCGAAATATACAACGCAAAATACGCCGTTTACTTCTTTTACTTTCTTCTTAAAGTATTCAGATGTCTCGAAAAAAAAGATTTTGAGATTTTGATGAATATACACGTTTTGAGTCCCCTGAATCCAAAAAAGTTTTTATTTTTTTTTTTTATTTATTTATTTTTTTAACTCTCTATCGTCTGTGGCTATAAACTACTTGGCTGATTTGGCATAAATGTTCATAAAAATCATATCCAGAGGTGAAATCGAGAAATGAATTTCAGCTCCAAATTTGGGGGTGCTATCCCCCAAAAACGCTAAAAAAAAAAGTGAAGTAGTAGTATTTCTCGAAAACGATTCCGACGATATTCATTAAAAAATTCTCAAATGTAGACCATTTAAATACAAATCTGGCGCTATAGTCCGTTTCCCCGGGAAAAATTTAGTTCCTGAGATATCGATGAAAATAAGTCTGATCCGAAAACCGTAAACCAACGTCAAGTCCGTGTCTGTGCCCGGCACTGTCGTAAATAGACCTTAATTCTCTTTACTTGACTAACATCTACATTTTTAGGGTTTCGAGGTCGTCCTAGAAACCCTTATGCTTTTGGTAGTGCGTCTGTCCGTCCGTCGCAACTTGGAGTATATCTCCCAACCTACTGACGCTATTGACTTGAAATTTGGTATATAAGTTAAACTTTTTTGCCCAAAAACAGAAAACCTATTGCGAACTTTAACACTCCAAATTTCTGCGATCTGCGATCAATTGCGATCACCGCGCAATATTTTACATTTTTTGTAATTTTCAAGTTGGGTATCATTTCAAAGGTATTGAAATGTAGATTACAAATATGTATCGCAATTTAAAAATTGCATCCATTTTACCCCCCAAAAAATTCAAACAAACCCAAAATTTACCCCCCCTGCACTACCCCATTAGAATAGGTCCAAAAATAATGCAAAAATACATAAATATATATCTATGTAGTCCAATAAAATTTCCGAGTGTTAATTTAAAAAAAGGGAAATTTTAGAATTTTTAGGGGGCCGTAACTAGGGGGCCCCAAAATTTTTGTGATATGAAAAATCGAAGTTGGGTATCATTTTAAAGGTATTGAAATTTAGTTCACAAAAATATATCGTGTTTCCAAAATGGCAGCCATTTTGGCCATTTAAGCCCTAAAAGAATTCAATAAGCGCATACCGAAGATAGTAAAGAATAATAATGTATGCATATCTTGATTTTTAAAAGTGAACAATGGATATTTTTGTTTAGAAAAAGAAATAATAATAATAATTAATTCTTATGACCGAAGAAACCCTTTTAGTAACTTGCTAGCAAGTACTTGACGGGATTTTTAATATATAGCTCGATAATATATCAACATAACCTATATAACGATAAATACAAACCAAACTAGCAATTAGCTATTGATATTGTATTTGATTTATATTTTTTTAAACTTGCACAAGATTTTTATTTAAACGAACAGTATAAATTAGGAAAAGTAGATGCTTTATTTATTTATTTTTTATTTGTGTTTCTTTCACTTCCTATTAACACATCATTACGTTTAAAATGGAGGAGAGATGAGTTCTTTTATTGATCTACTCGATGTGATGAATCACAGTCATGAATCATGACTGTGAAACATGAAATCTTATTAATTTGACTGCAAATAGATTTTGCTGATACTAGATATAAGTAAAACAAACAATCAATTTTTTTCCTTCAAGCGTTACTACTTTATCATTTTATAAAAAGAATGTTATAAATGTATTTTTGAAGATATTAATTTGAATGTAGTGAGAAAAGTATGTAAATATTGAATTTATAAAACGGCGTCTCTTTTAGTCATTAGCTTCAAATAAATATTTTGAAACATTAATTATACTAAAATTACTAAGAAGGCTTTTTGATAGCAACAATGTAATTATTATTTATTAAACATTTGACAGAGAAAGGCTGAATTGCATGGGCAATTTATCATTATAAACTTGCATTTCTTTTTTTTGAAGAAGAAGTTTAAATATTTCAAATGATTCATTGTTCGTTTTTTTTGGTGGGTTTTAAACGATCAAAAGATTATCATACTATTTTATCATCCTTTGTCTGTTAATTTTTTTACTTATTTATTTTTTTTATTTACCGGCTATAATTTTCATCAACAAAAACAAAAAAAAAACTTCCAAATTTGAATTCAATCGTTTAACCGTTGTATTCTTTTTATAACTAATAAAAATATACAAAAGAAAAAAATCCTTCTCCGAATGACTAATAGAGGTTTTGAGGTCAAAACATAATTTTTTTATTGGGTTTTAAGGTTAAATGTGATTAGTTTTTTCGGGGGGCGTTAACTTTTAAGCGGGACCGGTAAACGCCAATTTTATTTAGTGTTTGCCAATTAACCTCATGGTCCGTGGTGCTTACTAAACTGATGAGTCTTCGGGAATAACACTTAACACTTAAATTTGTAAATATAATTATTATATCTTTAAAGAATCATATATAGGAAGCAATTATCAGAGTGAAATTGACTTTGATCAATTAAATTTTCGCTTAAAAGTTCATAATAAACAGATATTTTGTTTTTATACAGCAGCTAATATATTGTTGATTTAAACTTCATCCCATGCTTCTCCTCGTGGGGCTTTGCTAGGAATCAGTGGTTGTTTCCTAGTACTAGAAACAACCATAGATAATGATAATAGACACATTATTCATGTCATTGTTGTTGTGTGCTTTTAAATATTAAATAAAATAAAACACAGAACTTGGTATATTGAAACACGTGATTCATTTAATAACTTAATGTAACATAATAACATAACCTTCTTTCATTGTTATTACCAAACCAAACAGCAGTGTTGCCAGTCACAACAATTGCCTAAATAGTTTGGTTTATAAATCCTTCATTAATACCTCCTAATTAGGGCTACATTACATTAACGGTTTTAAAAAAACACGAGGCAATATTTAAGGGGTTGACTTCTTAGTTCATTTTGTGAAAATAAGTCCCTGAACTAAGATTTGGAAATGCATTGCTTCCAATATACAGTGTGTATGTTACTGATATTTTTTTCTAAATTTGATAAATAACTAAAAATACAACTTTTTTGTTCTCTTGAATTTCGATATAATTTAAGACATGATTTTTGAAATGTTGCTTTGTTTCAAAATAACAAGGGGAAATTTTTTATTTTTACAATAATCGCATCTACCAGTAAAACAGAAAAAAACCAGTTGTTTTTGGATTGTTCGCAAATATATCCTGGAATTTTTAAAGATGTTTTTGAATGATAAATGGATATACAATTAGATGGTTTTTATTTTTTATCTCGAAAACAAAGCAAGATAAGACAAAAATTCAAGAGATAAAAAAGTTGTATTTTTTAGTTGCTTTATCTACAAAAATGTCTAAATTGGAAATGAGTCAGTCGTCGTACACAAAAATAAAGGAACATTTACGTAAAAATACAAATGAAAATTTTTGTAGAAAATTTTGTCAGCTTCAATACTGTATATATATACATAGCAAGTACAGTGGTATGTTTCGCTACGAGTTATAGTTTTAAAGATATCAGTGAAAAACTAAAAAAAAAACATATTTGAAGTTGAAGCCCCTTCCCCCTCCCACTTGAACTTTTTATTTTCTTCTAACTAAGGTACCGAAGCACAACTGTTCCAATTTACAAAATTCCGGATTTTTTCCCTTTATGTGTCTAATTTGACTGGGCTATTTTAAATTCTGACCAAAGTACAGACAAAACATTAATTTTCATTAAACATTAATATTAAATAGGTCGAAGAGAAGTGAACTTTTTGTTTAATAATGGAGCAAAGCTACGTTTAGTAGTTGGATTAATGGGAGCAACGTAAGTAGAGACCTTTCTAAAGAAAGAAAGACCAAGAAAAAAAAATATTTTAATTCTCATTTACTCATTTTAATTGATTCTTGATGCATTTATCCGAATATCTAAACCACATACATGCTTATAGTTTCTATA
>KZ652129.1:46407-58430 GCA_001010745.2 Gerris buenoi
GGGGGGGGGGGGGCTTTAAAGTTTTTTTGTTAGTTTTTCGTTCTCCGAAACTATAACTCGTAGCGAAAAATATGTATTACGTTATTCTGAAGTCTATTCTTAGTCTTAAGGTTTTAAATAAAAACTAATTTGTATGAAAGCTAAGTGTACCCTGTAGAATTATCATAATGATGATAATTATCATGTTTGACCACCATGCATGGCAACGTTTCGGCTACTCAAGCCATTTTCGAGCCTCTATCCTATACATTAAAATTCTGTGCTTAAATTGAAAATTTGTGATAATTGCAGTTGTATCTATACTACTGGATCTCATTTGGGGAACCAGTAGTTCACCAAGTCAATATCCATGAGTAAAAAAACAGGTGACTAGGGTAGAATTGATAACAACCAGTATCACTAACAAAACTAACCAGATATAAAATAAACATTCCAAATACCTAATAATCTAAAACTCCCAGACCCAGTAGTATAGATATAGACAACTGCAATTATCACGAATGTTCAATTTAAGCACAGAATTTTAATGTATAGGATAGAGATAATTATGAATTACCTTTACTACGTTATCAATTAATGATTTATTCGTATGTATGTTATGTTTAANACTGATTGCGGTCTGGAGAACAGATAAACTGTATTCTATGCGTGATACGTGATTATTCTGGAGTAGACACTCCGTCTTGATGTCTAAACGAGTCTAATCCTTTGGGTTCAAGTCCGAAGTGAATTCCAGACCACAGGTTCTACATTAAACTGGTTATCCTTTCGTCTCTAATTTTCTTTTTTTCCCAGAATCCAGAACCGTATTTAGAGATTTGGACGATTGGACAACTTTCTCCTTTCTTGGCAAAAAGAAAGGATGAAGAAAGATGAAAGACGAAAAGTCATCTTGCGGTGAAATATACTTTGGATCCTTTTTGTTATAATTTTGTTTTTGGGTGTACAAAAAAGGAACCATACGTAAATTATTAAAACCATAAACTGGATATGATTTATAGCCACAAGAAGGAATAGGAGAGAAAAACCTCCCGAAATGTTTTGCAAATTCGATTTTAAGATTTTGATGGATTTACACGTTCTGAGATCCCCTGAGTCCAAAAAAGTAGTTTTTAAAAAATATCTGTCTGACGCCTGGAGCTTAAACTACTGGGCCGATTTTGACAAAATCTGGCATACATGTTCAGAAAAATCATACCCCGAGGCTAAATCGAGAAATAATTTTAGCTCCAAATTTGGGGGAGATACCCCCAAAAAAACGTGAAAAAATTATTTCTCGAAAATGGTTCCGACTATTTCGATTCAAACAATCTAAAATTTAGCCCATTTAAATACGAATCTAACGATATAATAAACCGTTTTCCCAGGAAAAACCTAGTTCCTGAGAATATAGCTAAGGACGGAGTGAGCCCGGGTTCGATTCCCCGCCCAAGAGAAGTTAGTTTTATGATACATTTTGATGAGGTGTACCGATTTTTTAGTTTTTCTCTCTTCATATCTCCGAAACTATCACTCGCAGTGAAAAATATGTATTACGGTATTCTGAAGTCTATTCTTGGTCTTAAGGTTTTAAATAAAAACTAGTTTTCATTTTCCTTTGAGATATTTCAGCCCCACTTGGGCCATTATTAAGCTTAATAATTGTTCCTAAAGAAGATCCAAAAGTATCTTCTACTTAATATTTGTTTTTTTATTATTTCTTATTCAGCCCAGTATTATTACCTTTATCACTAAACTTATCAATTATTTGTCATGATATATAACACTTTTTATTAAGAACTTTTATTAAACTTAATATCAGTCTTTTATTGTAAGTTTATCAAATCAAACTTGTTTCCGTATTCGGTTGTACCTCCACAACTAATTAGCCCATAAAAAAATGCAAAAGAGAATTTTTGTAGGAAATTTTTCGTTATCGTATAAGTAAAATTTGTACATTTTAGAGATATAAAATAGTACATGTTATAAATTTATATTTTTAAATCTCATTGTAGCTTGTGTTGTATGGTGTACTCGTATATATATGTATAAGCTATCAAATTAATGACGTTATGGTTGTGAAATATATTATATATATTTTTTTATTGGTTTTTAAAAAAAATATATATATTAGAATATTTATAAGTTATTTGAAAGTTGTTCTGCGTTGAAAAAATAATTATATTAAAATTTTAATCCTTTTCAAAAGTTCNCCCTCGGCGAAAGTTGGCTTCAGTCCCTTATCAGTAATTGCTTGTTGTTTTCATTCTATGCTCCTTCTATATATAGTATTATTCTAAGATGACAGTATTGCCTTTATCACTAAACTTATCAATTTATTTGTCATGATATATAACAATTATTTTATTGTGAGATTATTAAATCAAAACTTGTTTCCGTATTCGGTTGTTACCTCCACAACTAACTGGCCCATAAAAAATACAAAAGAATTTTGGTAGGACATTTTTCGTTATAGAATAAGTAAAATTTGTATATTTTAGAGATATAAAATAGTACATGTTACAAATTTATATTTTTGTTCAATAAATATAAAAATTCTCATTGTCGCTTGTGTTGTATGGTGTAATATGTAAGCTATCAAATTAATGACGTTATGATTGTGAAATATATTTTTTATATTTGTTTATTGGTTTCTTTAAAAAAATAAATTTGAATATTTACAAGTTATTTGAAAGTTGTTCTGCGCTGAAAAAATAATTATATTAAAATTTTAACCCTTTTCAAAAGTTCTAATTTCACTTTTACAGACATTCTTTGGATCGTAGCACGCTAAGATCTAGACTTAAAATTGATTTAAATATTTCAGCAGCTTGTTTGTTTCGACCTATGTATATTATTATTATGTTAAATTAAATGATTTACTAATGATTTATTATATTAATTTAGTACGCAATGGGAAAGTGTAATAAATTTTAGGTGATTTTAACAAATCACCTGAATTATTACACACAAGATATTAAAGAAGACAATATTAAGTTGGTTTTTTGGACCTAGCTTTTTAAAAAATTATACAGTTTTATCTAGTTTTCATGTTTGATGCTGTGTCAGCATTTAAAAGTTTAAAATGTATTACATTGAAAACAAAAAAAAGACAACAAACCTACTAGATTAGTACAATTATAGTTCCAATTGTTCGATTTAGGCTCAATAATATGTCCTTAATTGATAATGCCTTAAGGCTCTACCGCCCTTTGAGGTTAGGAAAAACAGTAAAATTCAAATAACTCTGGTTCTAAGCAATATATCAAAAATCTAATCACAGGCTTCATTCCTAATTTTAATTCTCCACAATTTGAGCCCTATTTCAACTTCCTATGATAAATAGTACAGGCGCCATTTTAATACAACGATAAAACTCGTTTGATATCTTGCTTAGAACCAGAGTAATTTGAATTTTACTGTTTTTCCTAACCTCAAAGGGCGGTACAGCCTTAAGTCTTAAGCTTTGATTGTCTCAATAACACAATTCATCTCAATTATCGATTACTTATTCGAAATAAAATCAGTCCTACACTCAGGTAAACTAGAGGGTGTATGCTATCAGCTCTGTGCAGTGATAATAGCTCACGTTCCGGTTTATCTGTTCAGGGTTAACTCTCAGGTATATTAAATTTAATAAATTCACAAAATAAGTTTAATCACGTTGAAATCTAATTATATAGATAGTAATTATTTGAAATTCAATACTAAAATTAGATAGGAAAATCAGCTGGAAGCTGAATCGTATAATGAATGGTATTGATAACTGATGTATTTACATATGGATTAGTAAATCTACATTTATTTATTATGATTTTCTCTTTTAACTTGTTTGTTTTTTAATAATGAATCAGCATGACAACCGTTATGGAGGTTACATGGCATGTGTGAAGATGACATTAGATTTGGACATAAAACAAAAGTTAATAAATGAAATGGTGTATTTAGCACCAACCTTACGACTTACTTGTGCATTATCTAAGGGGCAACACTGGAGGGAATCATGAGAGTTCACGATTCCCTTATTTTCAATTACTCCCTGTTCAACGCAACGTGACTGGGTGTAATGAGTAACTTTCTTCCCTGTAAACTTGTAAACTAGGGAGAAAAGTTCACTTTTTCTGACTTATTAATCCCCAACGTGAATTCAGATGTAGAGTTGTACGTCCGATTGATTTCCTCCAATATTTAACACCGGAAGAACATATATTGTATGATTCTTGTTCCAGTTTATTTTTCAGTTCTAATGTGCAAGAGAGAATGGAAAGTAAAGGTAAACCCTTAGTAGAGATATCAATATGAAAGGAAAATAAATAAATAAAAAGTAATGAGGACTGAGTACTTGACATAGAGTACTCCTTAGTGAGAATCTAAAGAAGCAAAGAGAGAAGTAAGCAGAAAGTGGAAGGTTCTGGTGTAACAGGTTTCACTTTCATATTAAAGAGATCAGTATGCTTTGACCATCTTGTTTTTTATCTCAACTCGGCCTCACCCATAATGATTTTACAATTATTTCCATAGAGATGTAGATATTTAATAACAAAAGAGGCTTCCGTTTTTGTTAAATTGATATCAACTCCACTTGCACTGCTCTTCTTCAGGAGATATAGATATGTTATGAATTTTGTCTTACAATATTCAGGGTGAGTCAAAAAGAATGGCCCGATTCCATGATTAAATATTTTATTAAGGAAAAATAGCAAAAAAAAAAAAACCTGAAATTATAATAGAATTATTCTACTCACAGTCAAGTTCTATTTAACATGTTACAAGTGTTCAATATGGCCACCCCTTGCAGCACGGACAACATCAAGACGATATGAAAATTCTTTCCAAGCATGTTGAAGCATATCAGGACACAGGACAATTGAATTGGTAGTTGTTGCCATTCAATGTTTTAAGTTATTCAGGCCAGTTAGTAATGGGGGGACAAAAATTTTATCCTTTACAAAGCCCAAGAGAAAAAAATCACAAACTATGATATAATTTTTGCAAACTCGATATCACAGAACGCCTTCTGTTGAGAAGTCGTCATTTTGACAGTCAGCAAACAACTGCGCGTCATTGGGAGACTGATGCACGTGGTGCGGTCTCGTGACAACCATCTGAAACTTAGAAACCTAATGTTTCAAACAGACACTCCCTCATTCTGATTGATACATTTACTTACAAAATATTTGATCATGGAATCGGTTCATTCTTTTTGAATTACCATGTATAATGAAAAGATATGTTGTATTCTAGGAATGATGTAAACACTATTTTAGTTATGAATTATGGACAGCCAACATTCTATTTCCATTACAATTACAAGCATTTCTCTTCTTACCTTACGAATTATTTTGTTTCGCAATTTAAGAAAGACTTTTATGTCCACAAATCCAATAAAAGAGTCAAAGTAGAAGTTAAGGGTAGGCGTTGAAATACAATAATGACAATACTAGGTCTGAATACTGAAGTGTATGTAAGTATTCACCTTAGAACTCATTCCCAAAACAAAAACAAAAGATAATTTAACATAGATATATGTTTTAGCTCTGGGGTACAGAAGAAATTTCAGCCACGCAAAGAAAAGAAAAGAATAATGTGACATGTTACGGATTTAAATATCGTGCCAGGAAGTAAGAATTTATTAGGAGGTCGATAAGTGTTTGTTTATAGTAAATAGTTTGAAGATAGGAATAGTGAAGTTTCAATAAACGACATGCGCAAAATGTGACGCCCTTAAATATCATGCCAGGAAGTTAGAATATAATAGGAGGTAGATTGGTCTTCACTTGTATTCATACATACATTTCGCTGATAGAGCATAATACCTACATTTTATGTTTAATATAAAATGATATCAGAGCTCCTAGCGGACCAAATATATATGATAATCAAAATGGATTAATTTTTCAAAATTTCACACCTTAAGATCCATCTATACTATTGAATTAGACAAATGTATACTGATTTTCTCCGCTCTTCACAGAAAAACATAGAAATTTCGATAAGTGGATTCAATACCCTAAAACATATTCGTTTTTCCATGAAGTGGAGAAAAAAAGTTTTTTTTTTTTTTTTTTTTTGACATAGTCAAAAACAGTCCATTACAGTCTAGAATAGTAATGGTGACGTCAGAACCACTCTGATCCTAACACGTAATGGTAACTGACCAAGGATGTTAAATAAAGGGGATGGAGGGTTGTGGAAAAAAAGTGACGCCATGAAGATATGTAAAATAGGAGCTTCAATGGAACAAATTACCTTCCTCTTAGTTATAGGCTACGAAGAATGTGTTTATAGTTTCAGTTTATAACCTGATAAAGAAGGTAATTTGCCCCAGTTCAAAGGTTGTGGAGCATGCACAGTATGATTTTTCTCTCCAATTTCTCTTACCTCCATGGGGTAATTTTGTTGCCATAAACCCCTTCTTAACATTCCATCCCCTTTATATAACATCCTTGTAACTGACAGTGTTTTTTTTTTTTTTTTTTTTTTTTTTTAATAAAAATTACTCATTAAAGAGACTTTAGATGTATTTCAGGGCTCATATTAAAAACTATATTATTTTCATTCTCATTAAGATATTTAAATTACCTGAAATAAGCATAAATTCTTAAAGAGAAAGCGAACTAAATCAATTTTCATTTAAATTATGGTTTCGTTGCTTTTTTTCTTATTTAATTTGTCTCTCAAAGTACGAATACCATTATTTTAACATATACACATACACATTAGTTTAATGCAGCATAGACTGGAGAATATCTTAAAGAATTTCCAATTCCTTTCATTGGAAGAATACACAATACTCATTGAGCATTATCAAGTTAATATCCGATTCTTATACTTCTTAATATACTTTCTTTTATTAACTTGCTATTATTTTGACATTGGTGGCTTTAACTCATACTTCAATAATTATTAATGTCAGTAAACAAAGTGGCTTTAACAACCAATCATAAGTTAATTGTAAATATGTAAAAAGGATATAACCTAAAAGTTGTTTTATTGGAAACACAAACTTTAACACAGAATTTGATGTTTCGATATATTTATATCCGATTCTACTTTATTTTATTCTCTTGCTATTATTTCGACATTCGTGCTTTAACTCATACACCTTTGATTATTAATGTCAGTAAATAAAGTGACTATAATAATCGATCACAATTAATTGTAAATATGTAAAAAGATATAACTATATAACCTAAAAGTTGTTTTATTGTAAAAACAAATTTTAACATAGCTTATTTGATGTTTCGATTTATTTATTTTATTAGAATTTTTGGCTTTAATTAAGGAACTCTGCATGTTATTATATCAAGGGGGTTCTTAACCAGGCTCTTTCAGAATCTTTAGACTACATTTTTTTCAAGGTACTCAATTTTCGTGCATCAAATAAAAAGATTAATCCCTCTACACCTTACATACACATACAATGGATTGACTTTACTTTTCATCCGAAGAGATTTCTCGGAGATATCCGTTTTGGCTGTTTTCAAGACGATTTGTGTGGTTTATATCTGTCTGTCTGTATCGAGTCATAACTCCCACACTTTTTAAGCTAAAGAGTTGAAACTTGGTACAAAAATCTTAATTTATTGCTTACCAGGAAAAAAATAAATTTGTGACGTCATTAACCTATTTTGCTGAGTTTCCTTAAATTTGTGACGTCATTAACCAATTTTGCTAAGTTAGGGTAAATTCGCAGAAAATCGAAAGAACAATTTTCACTTAATTTTTTCTTTTATAATTGCCACCATTTTGAAAATATGAACTTTTGAACTTTGAAAATTGAACACCAAATAATTTTAGTATTGTTTCACCGAAGAAGCTGAAATTCGTACCGATTATATCTTTCTATAAGATAATTAAGTGCTCCATATTTTAACTTAATATTTGCCACCATTACGAAAATTTAAATTTTAAATTTTCATATGGGAAAGTTTTTGTGTTGCATATTGTTTAAATTTACAGTAAATATTCACCTAAATACGCATTTTTTAATAAAAAAAAGTGAACTAAAAAATATTATAATTAAATTTGAATTAAGTGATCCTTCTTTGCAAGAAGCTTCAGCTTTTATACAAATAATCAATAATATTCTAAGGAAAAATATTAAAAGAAAATTATTATTTCATAAACCAACAAAACGTAAAGGTTCTTATTAATTTGGTTCTTCTAACTAAGTACCAAGTTCATAGTTTAAGTAGTCTTCCAACAAGCTATTCTTCCAAATAGCTTGGGATTAATAATAAACCGCACGAAACTTTGTATTTATAGATTAAATAATGTCTGCGGATTAAAAACACGAAAGTGAAAGCAAGTATTAGTACTAGTTTAATAACAGGTATATCGAGAGTAAGCTGCTCTGACCTGGTTAACATTATAATTTTGTTTGATGGGAAAAGTAAGCAAGGGTGTGTTTAGTGTTCTCTCAAACAGCCTTAGTGTAAATTTACTGAATGAGAAGCTATTGGAATCACTGTCTCGTAAATTTCAAAGTATCCAGAAAGCAACAACTCTTTATCGACAAACCCTCTATTAATAAATAAAAAAATACCGAGACAATTTTACGCACAACCATCATATTTTGGAGAAAAAGGTGTGGGAAGGTATTATCACTAAGGTACTATGTTGCTTGTATTTTTAAGTTGATTTATGCTCTTTTCTTTTCTAAATGCAAGATATTACTGCTTACCTACCATTACCAAATTCTACAAAGGAGATGTCTTAAGTGGTTTTAAATCAAGGGCTTTTACTAATATACTACCACTTTACATGAATATCACTTTAGATTTACACGTTTTGAGGCCCCTCTAAGACTAAAAAAGTGGCTTTTAAAAAATATCTGTTAGTCGTTTTTCTGCCTGTCATCTTTGCAGACGCGTGGAGCCTTAACTATTGGGCTGATATTGACGAAATTTAGCTTCAGAAAAATCATACCCCAAGGCAAATCGTGAAAATAATTTAAGCTCCAAATTTGGGGGCGCTACCCCCCCAAAAACTCTGAAAAATGTTCGGACGGTTTAGATTAAAACCTTGTTAAATGTAGTCCATTTACATACGAATTTAAAGATATAAACAGTTTCCTCGGGAAAAGTCTAGTTTTCGAAATGTGTATTGATGAAAATAAATTTACCATTGTTGAAAATCGAAAACAACATGTAAACGATCACCTCTTGAACGCTTTTAAAATGTTTTTTCCTTCCCAGCTTACAGAAGGTAACGGATGCTATGAGATATCGTTCTGAAGACCGATCATTTTTTATGTTTCCGATTGCAAAAATTCCAATATAGAAATCTATTTAAGACTTCAGGGTTTTTGGACTTCCAACATTTTTGGTTCCGTATCGGTCTGTCGGTCTGTCCCTCAATTTTTGTGAACCAACATAATATCTTAAAATACACACAGAAGACACATATAGTTACACGTTCGATTTTAATGAAATTCATATGGTAGATAATAATTAGCTTATTCTTGGTACCATATAAGTTTAAATATTTTGCACACATTTTTTTTCACCAATATCTTCCAAAGTACAAATCTGTTTGTCGAAAGTAGACCGTAGATAGCACCAGATTAATTTTAGCCCTCTGCCCTTTTGCTAAATTGATACTTTAATTTATGTGAAAAATCAAAACAATTTTGACATTTAAAAAAACGAGGGAAACAATTAAAATAAATTTGACAATAATATGGCTTGTAAAAGCATAAAATCAATAAAGTACGTACTAGGATACGAGGAATCTATGTGCCACACTAATTGACAGCCTATTTTTAAATCAATTTAACGAGATATTTTAATAAATTTAAGATTTTAAATTTAAATTTAAGATATCAACAATATGAGAAAGCTTGTTTGTTTTGACTCTGACCGATTTTTCTTTTTGTAACCGCAATTTTGTTCATGGGATAGTGATAACCTATTAAGCTTTCAACAGAGGAAGATATATTTCTTTTCAAAAAATAAAAGAATTATCTATTATGAAATATACACTACATTACTTATTTACCTTAGACTAAAATATTGATTAATTTCACCAATAAACTGGCACAAGGGTGTGTCTTCGGACCCATTTTATCATGTTTGAACATCCCGCCCTTAAAAAACTAGCCCGGAACAAAATGTTCCAAAAATAATTTGGGAATTAGTATATTCTTCATCCAGTTTTTTTTTTACCTTGCTTGATTAACGCAGGTGGAAAACCTGATTGGAATTACAGGCTACCAACCGACCGACTTCGTGGAAGCCCATTAAACTAATGCCTTTTTCTGTTAACAGAATGAGCTGAATGGACTAAGCTAATTATTCTTTCAAAAAATCAGGCTAATCGTGAACTATCTTTCAACGCCATTATTGACGGACTTATAAGCGAACTGACAAGTTTCCATATTTCTAAGTCATCAAGAGACATAATTATGTTGACCATTTTTTTTTTTTTTTTTTAGACATATTGGCCAAACCGCTTCACCTGCTCACTTGACCTGCATCAACTATATAACCTTTTTCATATTTAATATAGGTTTTTACTTTCTAATAGTATTAGTTTCTGAAAGTATTGTGATGGCACAAAAATTCTGACGACGGATTTACTCGTTTTAAGGTTTACTGAGTCTAAAATTTGGTTCGATACATCGAACAGAAATTTCTCATATAGATAAATGAGATGAAACAAATTCCATAATATCTCATTTAATTGGTTTATTTTTAAGCATAGCTTTTTTTTTTTTTTTTAAATGTTCAACAGGTAATTGTCTACATTTTGTTTTCAATTTTCAACAAAAACAGATAGATCCATGTTATAGCGATAGCGTACAAAATAGTGTCTGACTAACATCAAGCTAGAATTTTGTGTAGAAGTCAATATTTTATAGTGCCTTTCAATAGTATGTGGTCAAGTTCGTCAGCGGGAGACATAGCTTGGCAATAGGCATTTGAAAAAAAATAAACCTGAGGTGAGTGGCCATGTCTGGCTCATTTTGGTGGAACACGTGCTTTTCGTGGTACAGAGTACAAAATTAGTAGACTGAAATTCAAGTTAATGTTAGTTTGATGTGACAACTATATTATTTAATTATTATTGTTTATTGTTTGAATAACTAACATCACCTTAATTTTTTACTCAGGACCATGAGAATCACTAAAATGGGTAGAACATGACTTCTGACCACTGCGGTTTGTTTTTTAAAGATACCTATTGCCAAGCTATGTCTCGCAGACGAACTTAGCCGACCATGTATCCTTAAACAAAAGGCACCAAAATATTAACTTATTACACAAAACTCTAGCTTGTTGCTCTAGCTATCTCCTGGATTAAACACAGCAAAATTATTACATAATAAAATAGAAAAAGTCTGTGGGACGTAGCTTGGCAATAGGCATTTGAAAAAAAAACAACAAAAAAAACCGGTAAGCGGCCATATCCCATGTCCCACCAATCATGGTGGACAATATAATGTTCATGTTCATGATCTTGAGTTCAAAATTAGTTAGTAGACTCCAAATCAAGTTGATGTTAGTTCGTTCTTTGATAAGGCACCAATCTGACTTAAAGTAAAATTTGATTTCGTCTCGGGTATGTTTTTTTTTTTATTTATTTATTTATTTTTTTTTATTTATATGCCAAAATATATGGAAATTGTCCCAGTACCAGTACATACAGACTACAGACATTTTAAAAATAACTTTTTTGAGCTCAGGGTACCTCCAAACTAATAAATCAATCAAAATCTCATTTTCACCCCTTATAGACCTTTTTAAATGTGTTAACAAAATAATTGTTAAATTCAGTCTTACCATATACATGAGAAAAATTTCTTCGAATATATCATAAACTAATTAAAGATATAAAAACACGAAAACCCTTCATGTTGAAAGTAATTTAGCGGGTCATAAAATAATATTTTAAATAATTATTTTAGAATTTATTTAGGTTTATAATGAAAATAAATGTAATATAATGAAAATAAATGCACTAGTCTGTCAGGATAATTTACATGTAAATAGGTTTTTTTTTTTTTTTTTTTTTTTTTTTTTTTTTTTTTTTTTTTTTTT
>KZ652129.1:73948-93823 GCA_001010745.2 Gerris buenoi
TTTTTTTTTTTTTTTTTTTTTTTTTTTTTTTTTTTTTTTTTTTTTTTTTTTTTGGGAGGGAGGTGGAATGCATTTACGCACCAGCCTTTAATTATACCATTTGAAAGCTTATAAAAAGCAGGAGTTATTCTTGAAATCGCAACACTTCTAGCATCACTAAATTAAGAGTAGAAAGCTCAAGATTTTCGTGGTCATATTTTAAAAAATCCAAATTTTCAATTGTAACAGGACTTAAAAGAACATAGCAGCTGATAATTTGGAAATTGTTGTTAATTGTTTTCTTAGAATAATTTCTCTATCTTAGGCATTTTTGAAAATTTTCATGAAAAACTATAAAAAATTAATTGAATTTGGGGGATTTGGAGGTATTCCATACCCTCCACCTAAAGGAGGGGTCCGAGGAAAATTTCAATACGTTTAGAATTTTTAATAGCATCATAGTAGGCACGAAAAGTAAATTAAACAAAACCAGTGTTCAAAGCAAAATTGTTAAGTTAAATTTTCCCAGAAAGTGAGAGGGGGGGGGGGGGGGCGGTCGCCCCAATAGTTTTTTACCCTTCTTAATACTGAAAATGATCTCTCAACCGTTTGCAGCGGTGCAGTGGTTAAATATTAATTATTTTTATGTTATATGTGTGTGTGTTATTTTCATAGTCTTAAAAATAATATTATAAATTTTGCCGCCCCTCAAATATTGCCGCCCTGTGCTTGAGCACAGATTAGCACCTTCCTAAATCCGGCCCTGGGACAGACAATGGACTAATTATGACATACCATTCAAACTTCTATAAATCGGATTATTACTTTAAAAGATATAAGTGTTGATAAAAAGACTTTCTACGCATGTGGAAACCAATCGTAGAAGGTTGAAACTTATATAACCAACAATGTACTAATTATGTACCTACCACCCAAATTTCATTATAATCGGACTCGTAGTGTTTAGATAAGTTGCATCTCAAAAAATTGGACAGACTGTTAGACAGGCACAAGGCTAAAAATTGTCCCTGATGTCTGAAACGGATTTCTATCCACAAAAGTTTGAAATTGAAGCCATAATACAAACGATCACTCTACCACCCAAATTCAAATTTAATTAAAATCGGTCGAGTAGTGTTTAAGATGAGTTGGATCGCAAAAAATTTGGATAGATTGCTAGAAAGGCACAAGACTAAATACTGTCCCTGATGTCTGAAACGGATTTCTATATCCACAAAGGTTTGAAATTGGAGCCAATAATACAAACGGTCGTAGAAGGTTGAAACTTATATAACCAATATACTAATTATGACCTACCACCCAAATTTCATTAAAATCAGTTGAGTAGGAAATGTTCCCGTTTCTTTCGGTATTGGAAGGTAGGTTGGAAGGCAAAATGTTTTGAAATCAGTAGTCATGAGAAAGCTTCCGACATTTTCTTTAATTTCTTAAGTTTAAAGTTTAAAGTGAAGCACAAAGAAACTTAAGTAGCATTAACTAGAAACGTAAATAGACATCGACATTCAATAGGGGTACATCCTAGGTGATAACAACCGAGCTGGTTCTAGCATGCCCGATCGTGATTTTCCCTTGCTAGAAAAACACGCAACGCTACCCGGTTCTTCAAGTATACAAACACATCCTGTCCTACATTTATAAACGTATAAGATGACAACTGTCACATCTCTGTCGACCAGTTAATTAGTTATTCGGTTAATCTAAGAGACAAGGTCAGTTTTTAAACACTTCCGTTCAGAAAAGAGAAACCATTTAGATAAACAAATATGTAAAACAGATCACAGCTTTAATTTTTCTACAAATAGTTAAGGATCTAATTTATTAATGGTTATCTGATCAGCTTCATATCGGCGATTTGTGGTTCTTTATTTAACTTATTTTACATTAACAATCAACTATTTAGTTATATCGGCGATTTTAGGTTCTTTATTTAACTCATTTTACATTAACAATAAACTATTTAGTTACATCAGCGATTTTTGGTTCTTTATTTAACTTATTTTATATTAACAATAAACTATTTAGTTATATCGGCGATTTTTGGTTCTTTATTTAACTTATTTTACATTAACAATAAACTATTTAGTTACATCGGCGATTTTTGGTTCTTTATTTAACTTATTTTACATTAACAATCAACTATTTAGTTATATCGGCGATTTTTGGTTCTTTATTTAACTTATTTTACATTAACAATCAACTATTTAGTTATATCGGCGATTTGTGGTTCTTTATTTAACTTATTTTACATTAACAATAATCAATCAATTAACTAGTTAACATTGAATATCAACATGAAACGGTTTTGGTTTTCTTACACCTACTTGAACATTTTCTCTATGATTCTATTTTGTTCTCATACAATATTAAAGAGTTCACAAAGAAAGATCTAAACTTTTAAAACTGATTAAAATCAGATTAAAAAGTTTCTACGTGAAAAGTTTCAGGTAGAAACTTAACACCTTTCGACCTCCTTCTAAATCAAAAGATTAAAAGTAAGTTAAGGTTAAAGTAAAACACATTTTCTGCGTCCTGAGTGCATTGAGATGTTTTTATTTTTTTAAAAGTAAATATACAGTTGCTGTTTAGAGTTTAAAGATATGTGATATTTGATTTCCTATAAATTAGAGTAGCTGGATGCTAACGATTGAATTTAATACCGCTGGATTAAGTTCCTTTTAATATTAGTATAGAGTAAGTATATCTGCTATTTCCCTTTTGAAGTGAAACTTCTTTGGCGGCGTAGCGGTAGATTGATTTTTTTTATAGAGTGACATCGTGTAAAGAAGTTTGCGATTCGAGACTCGTCCAAGTGTAACATTTTTACAGATTAATTGTATTATATCTATTTAAAGACCAGCAAATCAAAATAAACATTTATTTTTATTGGAATAAATGTGGTTGCCTTAGCGTAGCAATATTTTTCATCAATAAATTTCCCTTAACCATTTCTTAATCCTGAAATAATAGATTCGTCAAAAAATGAAAGAGAGACAATGCGTTCTAGAACTTAAGTTTCACTTCTAATGCGTGAGAGCCTAACACATATTTACTTTATTGCAAATACAGGATTAGAACTAGGTGTAAAAAGGATAATTTTTAAGTACAATGAACTTCTCCCCCTCCCCTCCACCCTGTAATGGATTTCCTAAGTAAAATAGGAACCAATTTGTTAAATTGATTCTTTGCCATGAAAATAATCAAAACTCATGTAAAATTCAAATCAAAATACATATTTGAATTTTGATTTAAAAAACGGGGGGGAAATTAAAGAAATGACAATAATAGGTTTTACAAGGTTATAATTATTTTTCTTAAAACTTTGGATTAATTAACAGATTGCGCAATCAATAATACATTTATAGACTTAAGCATATCCTTCATTATAATATAACTATATAATTTCACTTCGTATTATTATATCTCATATTATTATATCTTTAAAAATAAAACAAAACTGTTCTTTTCTTCTCCATATTACCTCCTTCCCATATTCAATTTTTAACTACATATAACTAGTGGTAATCACTACTAATATTAATACAAAACCTAGATCACGTTATAACTTGCCACCATGTACAAGCTATAAAAACAATAATATCTACCTAGTTAGAAATCTTAGAGAAAAATAAGACAATTAGCTAATATAATTAGTGCTTTCTCTATTAACAAGATTCACCTGATCTTGCGTGTTACTGGATCATTTTACGTTTTGGCGTCATATTATATTTTACTTGACTTTAAATCGATCAAAATTAATCGTAAACTTTTTCGTAAAAGAAAACAGATTCAATTCTTAAAATTAACTATAGATATTTAATTTTTTTCCTAGCTAATTTTTATTTTTTAATTTTTTAAATACTTTTAAGAAATTGTGAGAATAATTAATAAACACAACAATACTAATAAAAAAGTTGAATAAAAGAGACAAATACTACAGTCTGTCCCAAACGAGAGTTAGTGCGTTGACAGCGCGGGAAAAACTAGCAAATGGGGTGGGGAGCCAATGAGAGCTCGAGATTTGCCCTCTGGATAACCATAATATAAGGAGGTGAATTCAGTGGCTTTATTTTTTCCCTCAGAGTTGGCCAATCTTTGTGTTACTCGATTTCCCGCACTGTCAACGCCCACTAACTCTCGTTTGGCACTACAGACTAAAAACATAGCTTTTCTTCAGCTATTTAGAGAATTTTAATGATTCATTGACATTGTTAATCTAAAACTTAATCCAATCTCAACTACTTGTTTATAATTGTTGTTTATAATTAACGAGCCGCTAAGCCCGCGGCTATGAGCTTAGTTTTATATTTAGAAGAAAAATAAAATTAAGTAAATTAATCTCTATTTAGATAAGTAATTATATCTATTTGAAGACCAACAAATTAAAAAAAAACATTTATTTTTATTGGAATATATGTGGTTGCTACTCGAACTCGATTATATACACACTTGTTCTTGTACACTACTTGCGCTTGTACACTAAATAAATATTATGAGGAAATGATAATGCTTTTTACAAAAAAACAATTCTGAAAAAGAGCACTGAAATGTTTGCGATTTGATCATATAGTTTTATACTTGTAGATATTTGTTTTTCTGCGCGTTTTAATGTCACAGAATCGAGGACGAAGCTCCCAGAACTCGACTAGGATTGGTCCAAAAAATAAACAGTGGACTTTCACTACTTCGGTAGGACGGAAAGGAGTAGGAAGTTACAATAATTTACGTCAAACACTACAACCAAATGTATGCCTTTGGCATTTAGACATTGATAAAAAAAATATATATATAAATATGTACTTTGCATTGTTGCCAGTAACTGTAAATACTTTCTAAAATAAAAATAAGATTATGTATTTCTAGATAAAGAACTTTAAAATGTTCTAGATTACCAAAGAGAGAAAGAGAAGACTGAAATATCAAAGATCAAACTCAAACAGCATTCCTAAATTTGTAATAAATTAAGTGTTAAAATAAAGCAGGTGGATTCTGGTGTAAAGGGTAAATTTTTAATTTCTTATAGAATTTTCAGCTAATAAATTATTTTTTATCCTTCTAAATTACCAAGGAGAGAAGATGTTAAAAAATTTGATATAGATGAAACTCTAACAGCATTCTTAAATTTCTAATAAATTCTTTGTTAAAATAAATCAGGTGGAAGTTCGGACTAAACAGTAAATTCTTAATTTCTAATAAATTCTTTGTTAAAATAAATCAGGTGGAAGTTCGGACTAAACAGTAAATTCTTAATTTCTAATAAATTCTTTGTTAAAATAAATCAGGTGGAAGTTCGGACTAAACAGTAAATTCTTAATTTCTAATAGAATTTTCATCTAATAAATTATTTCTATCCTTAACTCGATTCTTTATATACTGATGATATATTTACATTGTTTAATTATACATTGAAATCTAAAAAATTGCCTACACTACATAATATATTCTTTTTAAAACATTTGATATATAAATTTACACAAACGATAATAAAATCAAATGTACCGAGTGTAAATTACCATATAGGAGTCAGAAACCTCGAAAATGTTTAAATATATAAATTTGAACTAAGAAATTGACTTATAGTTTATTTTTATATAATGTCAGCTAATGATTGCATCTATAGTTTAATTTGATTTATATACTACCAAATATTTTAGAGTTCCACAACTCCAAAAGAACCTCTTTATCGATATAATTATTATTATTAAAGATATTATTTTAACTTACTTTTTTATCACCTTATTATCCAATTAAAATAAACTGTACAAACAAAGAAATAACAATAAATCTTGTTCCTTGCTTATACAATAAATATAAATATGATAAAATAAGAATGCTTCTTCATTGTCCAATTAAAATTAAATATATAAATTTGAACTAAGAAATTGACTTATAGTTTATTTTTATATAATGTCAGCTAATGATTGCATCTATAGTTTAATTTGATTTATATACTACCAAATATTTTAGAGTTCCACAACTCCAAAAGAACCTCTTTATCGATATAATTATTATTATTAAAGATATTATTTTAACTTACTTTTTTATCACCTTATTATCCAATTAAAATAAACTGTACAAACAAAGAAATAACAATAAATCTTGTTCCTTGCTTATACAATAAATATAAATATGATAAAATAAGAATGCTTCTTCATTGTCCAATTAAAATTAACAGTACGGATAAATAAATAACAATAAATCTTGCTTGTAAACGTTAAATTAATATACGATGATATGAGAATACTTTTATCAAAAGCAATACTGAACGAAATCAAATGTTTTTGTACTTTTTATTGTTGTTTTATATTTGTAGGTATTTGATTTCCGTTGTGCGTATTCTATAGTGTCAGAATTTTTTTGTGCTTTTCTATAAAAACTCCTGCTTGGGCTTTAATAAAAGAGTAGCCTAATTCCAAAAGCAGCTATATCCAGAAAAATGAAAAAAAAAAAATGAGATATTGGTACCCCTGGTTTTTCTTTTTAAAGCTATACAATGTTCTGCAGTCAAACAGTTCCAAAACAAAATTATAAACCCATTAAAATCTAGATTAAAATATGTGTGCTGTGTGCGGTTACAAAGGCAGCTACATCCTTGTACTCGGATTCAAAAGGAGCTATATTCATAAAACTGATCCAAAAACAGCTCTATCCTATGTACACTATGTAAGGCTGTAAAATCATCTATATCCTTCTTTACACATTTCTATCTTCTTTTGAACAGAATAGAACGGGAAGTAATCAAAATATATTATAGTGGCTACACTGAATAAATAATAGTTTATAAATGCTTAATTTATTGGATATAACTGCTTTTGCTGCAGCAAGCAATTCCAACCAATCCAACATGACGGTGGGTTTGGTTGCAAAAGTAGCAACTAGCTATAAACATAAAAACTGTGACAAAACCCAGCTATGAATTATTTCTTTTGTATATTAAAAAGTAAATAATTGCCTGAGATTAACCACTAAATGAATTATTAGTTATTGATTTTTTTTTTTTTTTTTATTAACCTGATTGCACGATTTAGTGAATTACTAGAGGATTTTCGTGCTTTGCCAAAAAAAAAAATTCAAGTGGATATAGCTTTTGGAATTCAGCTACTCAATTGAGGAATACTTAATTACCCATATCTATCTAATGCAAGAAGGACCATTAGTGATTAGAAAATTTTTGTAAATATACACTTTAGTCTAAGTTTAACATATAAATAGCAAAACGAAATACATCACAGTTTGGTTACTATGTTAATCTATATGATTAAAAAAAAACATAGAAAAGCAAACACATATGTATACTTCTACTCTTCTGTCATCAGTTACGGTTATTTACTGCTCATATACTGATTTGAAAACATGATAATTACAGCTTTTAATATAGCTTTTATATAGCTTTAAATATTGATTTTGTATTCTAATGGCATCGGTTGTATATTAAGGAAATTAACACATTTTTCATAATTTATTCAGGTATAAAAGTTATTGCCATATATCTAAATTAGTGTCAGATAAACACTGGGTTTCGATAAATTGAAAAAAATACAAATAAAAAACTTTTAACATTAGAAAGACACCTTCTCATATGTTTAAACATGTCTCTAATATGTTTAAAAAGGATTTTTTTTTTTTTTTTTTTCAGATACCTACCAATAAAAGAAAGTATATACAAACAATAACCAAAAAAATATTCACACTTTTATGAGTTCCTCACATTCAAAATAATCAAATAAAACTTCTTTTATGAATTTCCGAAATGTCTTTTTATTCATTGCATTAATAAATGAGGTAAAAGGGTCGTACAATATGCGCTCGTTTGCTTTCTAAAGACCCACTCGTAAACCGGATGATTTAAGAGAGTACTGCAGGAGTCCTGAATGCGAAGGATATTCTTACACTTGCCATTTGACACGCTCAACACGCCTCTTTCTTTTCTTATTTACTAAACCCTCACCTATAAATATCTTCCTCATCGATTTACCCGGGAGAAGTTTAAAAATTTAAAAATTTAATAAAGCCGTGAGCCCCTTAAAGCCCCCTAATGATAACCCTAAAGCCTCGTCCGCAGACTGCCGAAACGAACTGAGGAAACGAGCCGAGCATTAGTGTCTGCGCATGTCCAGTGTAAAGTGCGCCTGCGCATCTCACTCTGGGCATGCGCAGAATCCAATGTGTGAAACGTTTCCTCTGGTGGGTTCGGCCTTCTGGATCAGGCTTAAAAAAAACCCTAATAATTTAAAGTGGAATTTATCTTATTTAGAAGAAATTTCCTTACATCCTTACATATTATGCACATGGTGATTAATGATTATAGTGAAAATAATCAGCCAATTAGCCAATTAGTGTGGCACACAGCTTCCTCGTATCCTATTTCATATAATAATTTTACGCTAGTACAACTTATTATTTAGTCCAGTCATTTGGTATCGGAAAGTAGTCGATTCAGGAAAAAATTGCTGAAGAATTTTTCTCGACGGATCTTTATATTTTTTGGGGTGCTGAATCTGAAAATCCTGTTATCGACTAGATTCGGATATGGCTTCACCATGAAAATGGTGAAAAACCATTTTTTTAGTTTTTCCAGGATTAAGAGTAATAATGAATACTAAAAATATCGTAATGGCATTCAAGCTACTAAGGATGTGCCCTGTGAGGGCAACCTCTGGGGTATACTAGGCTTTCAAAGTATGGTCAATCTTTAGCGCGCTCTAGCGGCCAAACGAATAAAGCTATTGAGCTGGTTCTGGTTTTATTTTTTAGAAAATTTTATCAGCTTTCTTTTTGATAAGAAGTAATTTTTCTCTAGGATGCGTCGTTTCGGAGTTATAAGCGAAAAACTAAAAAAACGTCCAACATTTCATAGATAAATAAACGAAGATAGATAAATAAATACATACATATCTACATACAAACAAACATTGGAAGTTAAATAAAAGCTTGTAAAAGTAAGTTCAGATGTCATTGAAAACATCGAGAATATTCTTTGAAAATTAAATTTGTAAATTGAAAAATGTGTTTTGTCCATGATTTTTATGCGACTTTTGTAATTAATTTTAGTATCATGGCCATACTTAACTTAATGCATAAGTTAAGTATGGCATATGTTATATCAAATTAAAGCTAACGAAATGGGGTAGTTTTTAAGCTTATCCACACATAAATTGATGAGCTGAAGAACAAGGTAGTTATGGAGGATCAAAATTGTGACCATATTTAAAAAAATAAAAAAATAAAATCTTATTCTTCTATAATAGTTAAATAGAGTTATAACTGTAGATGTTTTATAGAGTGTAAGCAAGTTTATTAATAATTTTAAGGAAATTTTATGCTTTATAAAAAACTGCTTAGTTTATTGTTCTAGCTTAAATAAATCAATTTTTTTGAATAAGTCGTAGTGTACTTGTCGTAGTGTAAGTGGCTATTACTGTCGAATGTCGAACGAGTAATACATAATCGATGTTATGGTTAATAGGAAATTGTTTATTCCATTTTGAGTACTCTATCTAAGCTTCAATTTTCGCTTCAAGCTTGCCGAAGATAAATCGAAGCTACGTGATCGCTCTAAAGAACAAAACCTCGTTTTTTGTCTTCGATTTCAAAAATTTAAAAACAGAAAACCGTTTCAGACATCAGGGAAGATTTTTGGTTCCGGGCCCTTCTGTCTCAATTTTTGCGAAACAACAGTATCTTAAAAAACTAATCATCCTATATTTATGAAATTTTGGTGGTAGGTAATAATTAATCCATCGTTAGCGTCCATCCATCGTTTTTAACCTTCTGCACCCATTTGTTTCTCTTCCACATGCGCACAAACAGCATGCATTTAGTTACAACTATATGCATATCTTCGAAAGAAGACATCTAACTTTTATGAAATTTGGATGGTTTGTCGAAAGTAGCTCTTAAGGCCCCCTTACACGGTAAAAATGTTTGCGCATCATGATGTTGCCATTTTGACCGTGTATGGCCTAAATTTGCCTGAATTCAGGTTTGCGCACAATGTTTGATTGTTTAAGGGGGGCCTTTTTAGATAGCCCCAGATTAATTTAAACCGTTTGTGCAAATTCGATTCTTAAATTCTTGTAAAAAATCAGAACAATTTTGACTAATTTTAAAACCGGGGGAAAGTTTGAACAATTAGTCCAGTCATTTGGTAGTTTGAACAGGACTTGCAACTGACATCTGGTCATATCTGAAATTTAAAGCAGTTATCCTCAACCGATTGATTTGAAATTTTCCCTACACGTTTAGTTGGAAGTGAAGTCATTCTAAATTCAATATGGTGGACTAGTTATTTTATAAGCACGCCCATGACATGAGTATCAGGTATCAAATGTGTGTAGATCTGTGTACACGTATAAGTATAATATAAATGTTGCTTCCAAAGTCTTCATAATAGAATACATATATTGCATTAATACTATTTATTTAATGAAATTTCCTATAAATAACTATTTAATTAACAATTAAAATACTAAGGAGATCAATCACTATCACTAAATTTATTTTACGAAATCAATAGGTCGTTCATTAAAATTACGTAAGTATACATTAAATTAAGCCGAATTAAAACCATTATTATCCTCTCATTCTAACTGAAATACAATTTAAAATCAATTGAAATTTATAATTTACACAGAACAATGCGGAAATAATTTTGAGAGATTCGGTTTTCTCACTTGTCAAATTTAAATGTCTGATTTTTAAAACTGTTAACAAAATAGAATAACTGAAGAGATATCAGTTTTATGACGAAATATAGATTTTTTCATTTAACGCGCTATATAGAACGGATAATTTACGACAACAATATTTCTTTTTAGTGCGATTTGAACGTCTACACTTAGATTTTTACTCTCATTCTTTAGCTGCGTAAATAATTTCAAATTAATGAAACAATGAAAAATAGAATAATTCAAATTACAATTTTCAATAACTACGGAAGACATACAGAGAAAAATAAACCCCCGCCCCGGGACTAGGTACAAGTACTAATTGAGTACTTTATAGAATTATAAGCGTTAATTCTCGGTCTAGTTCTGTTGCCGTGAATATTTGGCTCTCTAGATTTGTAGAATTAGATTAAAAGCTTAGATTCGGGGAATATGTATATCAGTTACGACAGGGAAAAGTCATTCTCCCGTATAGCTCAGTTAGTAAGAGCGCCTGTACGGAAAATAGGAGGCCCGTGGTTCGAGTCCCGGTGCGGGGGTCTATTTTTCTCTGTATGTCTCCCGTAGTTATTGATAATTGTAATTTAAATTATTTAAAATTTAATCTTTCGGTAGTAAGAAAACTACAAAAAAAAACTTAAAAATTGAATGAAAAAGAAGTGTAAAGCCTCGTCCAGACTGCCGAACCGAACAGAGGAAACGAGCCGAGCATTGGTCTCTGCGCATGCTCAGTCTAAAATACGCAGGCGCACTTTAGACTGGGCATGCGCAGAGGCCAATGTTCGGCTCGTTTCCTCTGTTCGGTTTGGCAGTCTGGACGAGGCTTAAATATACATTTTTTATTAACGTCCTATATAGAACGGTTAATTAATGAAAAAAAACTTTTATTTTTAAATATTTATTTTTAGCGCGATTCAAAAGTCTAAGTTTAGGTTCTACGTTTAAGTCTACGTTTAGGTTTTTACTCTATCTTTAGCTACGTAAATCAATTCAAATTAAACCAAACAATGAAGAATAGGAGCGCAGTGGAGTTTATATCAATTAAATTACAAAAATAGATACCTCTCCACGAATACAATTTCAATTTTCAAATCCAGCTTCCCCTCGATCATTATAGTACCGGTAAAAGGATAAAAGAAAATCTATTCTAGAACTAATCTGAGAGATATAAATTGAACTCCTTTTTCTTCCGTCCGCCGTCCTCGATTATTGTCTTTTATATGAATCCTCAGGTTTATCCTTTACCTTTTGCCGCCACTGATGACGGCCTATCCCGAAATCTGGCTTTGAAAATTAGTTCACAAGTTTAGTCACAAAGTTTTATTTGAGGAGAGGGGTTCATTTTTATAGTACCAACAAAACCATGCTTTCGACCAATTTGTCACTCTTTGTTTCTTTGCCAAAATAATTTATTACAAGATTTGTTTTAATTATTATATATATAATAGAGTAAACTGTCGACCTGTACAATATAAAGGTCGATAGTTGAAAAAGCTGTTTTCAAAATGACTTTCAATGTCAATGAGTATGCTTTGATAATATTTATTTAAGTTTCCTTTAAATTACTATTTAATTAAGCTTGGTAATAACTTGAAAATTACCAAAACAAAATTTAATATACATACTTGTAAAAGGTTACACTGCACATAAAAGTAAATTAAATTTGTTGCTTTCACACACTTTCACTTAACTTGCATTGTCTTTGTCTTTAAATTTTGTAAAATAAATTTGATCCACTTTCCAACTTACCGACTATCTAGAAAGCCGAAATTTGGACATATTAATGGATTTCAGATTATTAAACTATAAACAGTCATTATTTTTACAAAATGTTAAATTTTAAAAATCATTAAAAGTCTATAAAAACCTATCATCAAACGTTTGTTTTTTTGAAAATTGGTTTTAATAAAAATAAGGTTTTGTGTGAATAGTGCTTGGCTCTTAAATATTTAGAAAAGACGTAATTACATTTTTTTAAACTAATCCGTTTCTTAAAATTTTAAATTGCGAAGATAAACATTATTACTAATAATAAAGTAGTGATTTAGGTGCTTCCACATCATTTTTCACTAACCATGACAGATATGGTTCGCACGCCCAAATTTATGATAAATGCTACGCACATATTATGTATATTTTATAATGTCTCTAAAATACTAAAATTAATTAAGGAATTAATTAAAAAAAAACTACCTTCTTGAGGTATGTCCAAAGCGTCAGATCTAGCCTCTCTAGCAGTTTCTACTTCATCATCGTCGTCGTCATCGGCGTCAGCTCCTCCTGAATTATACAGTGTGATTGCATCTGCCAATCCGTCCACGACTTTAGCCAGGTACGGGTGCATAGAAGCGAGATCCTCATCTGCTCGATCCAAACCATTGGCATCTTCGCCATTTAATAACCAATCTTCTAAGAAACCGAATACGCTTTTCTGCAGACATGTACCAACATCTGGTCTTTTTAGACAGCCAAGTATAGGATGTATTCTCGACTCGATGCCTCTTGGCGAAGAGAGAGGTTGTTCAGCGGCGGATACACGATTCCTCCAGAGAAGGAAGAAGAGGACGACAGACAGGAGTACGAGAACGCGGGTCATGGCTAAAGACTTAGTGACGCCCTTGAACCCCACCTTGTGCTTTATACGTCCAAGATCCCACTCTTAGCCGCCTGACCTCCTCTCGTCCCACTCCGGAGGTCCTCTGCCCCGCACACCTTATCGCCAAATATTACGCTTTTCTTTGACCGTGACCGCTAACACTTTTCGTATTAATTGAAAAGATACATTATCTAGTAAAATACTAGTACCTTTCACGCAACTTCTAGCAATTATACTTATTACTAGAAAACTAGAAGACTGCATATGCATGATACTCTTCAATTATCTCGTCGTACATCCTTTCCCAATTGCAATAATATAGAAAAACTATAACACTAACTATTTAGGATCATAATATATAAAGTGGACGCCGCTTAATATTATCAACGACTTAGTGTGATAGCTTAGCAAAAAATCGGTCAGAGGTAAAATAAGAGTAACTTTCTCATATAGCTTTCGAGTTCATAATTTCTGATTTTGTAAGTAAATTTAATTAATATTGAACATTTCATCAAAATTTATCATAAAAATAACTTTTCCTTTGCGGGGAATCGAACCCGGACCCTTTCCGTCCGCGTTTTAAGCTTTTTTCTCAGGGACTAGATTTTTCCCGGGAAAACGGCTTATATCGTTAGATTCGTATTTAAATGGACTACATTGTAGAATATTTAATCAAAATCGTCGGAACCGTTTTCGAGAAATAATTTTTTTCCGTGGTAGGCTGTGAAATAGTAACTTTAGAGCCTAAAAAACAAAGCTGAAATCAATTTTTTCCGTGGTAGGCTGTGAAATAGTAACTTTAGAGCCTAAAAAACAAAGCTAAAATCAATTTTTTCATTTCGTGGACTTAAAAAAACTTTTCATTACTCCTGGCAGTAAAGAAAACATTTTTTACGTCCTAGGACGCAAAAAAATTTTTCTTTACTCCAAGCAGTTATCAAAACTTCCGCATTAGCGCTACTTTCTTAGTGAAAAGACGATTGAATTCCGCTAGATGGCAGTGCGTTTTATTTATCTTTTCTTATAATGTAACCTCNTGGCGAGCATGCGAGTTAACTTATAATATTCGCGGGAAAGAATATGAAACAATGTATGTTTTAATTTTCAACTTCGTGACTACGCTTGACCCACCACCTTTCACCCTGTTAGATTAGGGAATGAAACTAAAGAAACTTGTTTTGTTATTTTGGAGGAACCAAAATCCTTAAGCCTACATCCACCAACATTAACAACTTTCACATCAGCTAAAGATTCTAAGTTTTATTCAGATATTTGTAGTTGCAAGTTCGTGAATATATTAGGAAAGATCGAACGGATAAAAATACCAATCACTCGTATAGCAGCTTATGCCTTTATGCCTTTATTTCTTTGTTTTGATGTTTATGCACGATGACACATCAATGAGCATGTGCAATAATTGCAAAAATAAATCGTTTTATTATATTTTATTTGTGTTCGATGGAATAGTTCTAATTAAAATGTTATATATATACTAGACACTGCTTAATGTGATCACTGTGGGACCCAAACAAAAGTGATAACATTAATCGACTAATAATAATAAGCAAAAGGTACCATAGGAGGAAATAAAGCTCTTTCTAGAGCAGTAAGGACGTTATTACAGGCCGAGGGCGAAGTTGAACACACGAGTGCGTTTATCGCCCGAGACCTGTCATAGCGCTTGTGGTGCGTACACTATATTATCGCCCACCACATAAAACTATTTTTGCCGTAATCTTCAAAAACAATAAATGTATATTATTTTTTTTTTAGGAACAATAAGAAATAACTCTTAGGGACAAAACTAATACATACATAATATATGTATGTAAATAATATATTATGTATGTATTAGTTTTGTCCCTAAGAGTTATTTCTTATTGTTCCTAAAAAAAAATAATATACATTTATTGTTTTTGAAGATTACGGCAAAAATAGTTTTATGTGGTGGGCGATAATATAGTGTACGCACCACAAGCGCTATGACAGGTCTCGGGCGATAAACGCACTCGTGTGTTCAACTTCGCCCTCGGCCTGTAATAACGTCCTTACTGCTCTAGAAAGAGCTTTATTTCCTCCTATGGTACCTTTTGCTTATTATTATTAGTCGATTAATGTTATCACTTTTGTTTGGGTCCCACAGTGATCACATTAAGCAGTGTCTAGTATATATATAACATTTTAATTAGAACTATTCCATCGAACACAAATAAAATATAATAAAACGATTTATTTTTGCAATTATTGCACATGCTCATTGATGTGTCATCGTGCATAAACATCAAAACAAAGAAATAAAGGCATAAAGGCATAAGCTGCTATACGAGTGATTGGTATTTTTATCCGTTCGATCTTTCCTAATATATTCACGAACTTGCAACTACAAATATCTGAATAAAACTTAGAATCTTTAGCTGATGTGAAAGTGGTTAATGTCGGTGGATGTAGGCTTAAGGATTTTGGTTCCTCCAAAATAACAAAACAAGTTTCTTTAGTTTCATTCCCTAATCTAACAGGGTGAAAGGTGGTGGGTCAAGCGTAGTCACGAAGTTGAAAATTAAAACATACATTGTTTCATATTCTTTCCCGCGAATATTATAAGTTAACTCGCATGCTCGCCAAATTTATTCTCTTTGTTTTTATTGACAAAGAAGTAAAGTAACTTATTTATTAGCAAGTTTTAATCGAAAACTTCCTAGCTGAACAGCTACTTCGAACTTAGCTAAGAACAATGGAGTGTTAGTAAAGCAATTATTCTCCCTAAACTCTACGAAGATCTCGAGCAAATGTATGTAGTTATAAGATCTCCCACCAATTTTCATTAGTGTGGTGAAAATTTTGACTGTTCAATCCCTGGTCTGGACTCTTAGTTTTTACTTGAGAAAGTATACCTAAATCGGCTGTCCCATACTATTATTATAGTCTGTCCCAAACGAGAGTTAGTGCGTTGACAGCACGGGAAATCGAGTGACGCACAGAGCCAACCTCTGAGGAAAAAAATAATTCACCTTCTTATATAGTTATCCAGAGAGCAAATCTTGAGCTCTCATTGGCTCCCCACCCCATTTGCTAGTTTTTCCTGCTCTGTCAACGCACTAACTCTTGTTTGGGACAGACTGTTATACCAATTGCTTACTATTGGATTTAGTTAAAGTAAATTGGGTTTATTGAGACTGTAATTAATACAGTTGAGGCTAATTATATGAATTTCTAAAATTGTATGCCAATTAGTAAACTTTCTCGCGTTGGAGGAAGTTTGGGGGCCCGTTCAGGCCCATAGTTACGCCACTGTCTTTAATGAGTTTATGCTTTTATAACCTATTATTATCGAATTTATTTCATTTCCCCCTGTTTTTTTTTCTAATTCTGTCGAAATTGATTTGATTTTTCACATGAATTAATATATTATGAATTTAGCAAAGTTTAAAGAGCGGAGACGGTTGAAATCACTCTAGGGCTACTTTTGACCAACCATCCAGATTCCATAAAAATCAGAAGAGTATATTTTAAGATGTAGGTGAAAGTACAGTATGTTTGGGCTCATGTGGAAGAGAAACAAATGGGCGCAGAAGATGTAATTAATGGGCAAATTAAGAAGAAGAAAGGGTAATGGATAATAAATTATGACAAGAATGGGCTAATTATTACCTTCCATCAAAATTTCATTAACATCGGACGAGTATTTTTTAAGATATTTTGCTTCGCAATAAATTTGAATAGATTGACAGACTGCAATGCCAAAAATGTTCCCTGATTTCTTAAACGGATTTCTGTCTTGTAATTTTTGAAATCGGAGACAAAAAACGTTCTTCAAAACTATCGTAATAGCTTCCGTTATTTTCAATAAGCTAGGAAGCAATTGTTTAAATGTTCTCTGAACATGTTGTTCAGAAGACAGCATACTTCTTTTCAGAATCTTTTCAGCCTGACTTTAATTTTAAATTTAAAATAGATACAAGAAAAGATCTAGGTTGGTTAAGATTATAAGCTGAAGAGGTAAGAATAGAAATGAAAGGAAGAGGAAGAAAAAGTGGGTGCATAGGGAAAACTGGGGATGTTTCACTATGCAAAAGATACCGATTCACTATTAAGATTGTCAATTTAAATCTCTAGATTAGCCAATTTTTAGATAAGTCTGTAAACTAATTAAGAATAGAGAGTTTACATAATCTACTTAGTGCAAAAAAATAATACCCTAGAAAAAGAGAACGATCTAGTTTTAAAGAGCTTTGTGCTAAAAGATACGCATTTGATGATATCGGATGTTATCGGGTACTTTAAAGAGTAAACAATTACCTTTAGTACATGAGCTAATAATACTATAGCCTTATAAACAAAACTCTTATCATAAATCATAAACAGCTTGGTTTTCCGGTGAAATCCGCGTCACGAAGGGGATGAAGTCCGACGTTTCGCTTCCACAACTGAAAGCATCTTCAGGGGGATGGTGCATCGTGATGTTGACTCGAACCAAACACCAAGATATATTTCGAGCCAGTCAGAGAGTTTGCTTCGAGTCATCACGATGCACCACACCCCTGAATGCTTCCAGTAGTGGAAGCGAAACGTCGGAATTCAGCCCCTTCGTGTGACGCGGATTTTACCGGAAAACCAAGCTGTTTATGTGGAATCTATACCCGTGGAAGCCTACGCACCAGTTATCTTATCATAAATCTTCGATATCTATGCATTTTGGCTGTGTGTGAGTCATTAACAAGTTGTTTCTTTATAAATACACTCTTAGAAATTATTTAACTCAATAACCATGTAGACCAGTCAAATGGTGCATAAAAAGAGCTCAAAGTGGAAAGTTTTGGTGTATGTTTTTTGGGGTGCTGAACACGAATCTGAAGTTGTCCAACAAAATTTCCCACGGCAAATATAAGAAATTATCGAAAAACTACTAAAAAAAATATTTTTTATTGGTTTTCAGCTTATAACTTCCAAAGCAATCTATTAACGCCAAAAGTAGTCTAGTAGTAAAATAAAAAGGAGAAAATAACCTACAATTTATGTCTATAACATTTATTTGTACATCGTACGGTTTTCACGCAAATGGGAGTTGAAATATTGGGAAGGCTTGGAGAGTGCTGAAGTGTAAACAGTTGGTGGGCGGACTGCGCTGGCAGTTAATTTTATGTTTTTCGGTGTGCTAAACACGAATCTAAAGTTGTCCAACAAAAATTTTACACGCAAATATGAGAAATCATCATAAAACCACTATCTTTTTTTTTTTTTTTTTTGTGGATTTCGCCTTATAACTTGCAAAGCAAGCTATTTACGCAAAAAGTGGAGAAGTAGTAAAATAAAGAAGAGAAAAATACCTACAAATTATCTATTTACCATTTAAAAAAGTCGAATGGTTTCTATGCAAAAGAGGGTTGAAATAACCGGGAAATCAATACTTTTTGAAAAATAGCAACAAACCTTATTCTTAAAATAATATTTAGCGACATTCTGAACAATTTATATGTATTTAAGTACTAATGCGAGCTCTTAGACACAGGTTCTATTATTGTTGTTGGTATTTTTCAAAAATTATTGATTTCCCGGTTATTTCAACCCTCTTTTGCATAGAAACCATTCGACTTACAAAAAATGGAAAAGAGATAATTTGTAGGTATTTTTCTCTTCTTTATTTTACTACTTCTCCACTTTTTTTCGTAAATAGCTTGCTTTGCAAGTTATAAGGCGAAATCCACTAAAAAAAATAAAAGAAGATAGTGGTTTTATGATGATTTCTCATATTTGCGAGTAAAATTTTTGTTGGACAACTTTAGATTCTTGTTCAGCACACCGAAAAACATAAAACTGACTGCCAGCGCAGTCCGGCCACAAACTGTTTACACTTCAGCACTCTCCAAGCCTTCCCAATATTTCAACTCCCATTTGCGTGAAAACCGTACGACGTACAAATAAATGTTATAGACATAAATTGTAGGTTATTTTCTCCTTTTTATTTTACTACCAGACCACTTTTTGCGTTAATAGATTGCTTTGCAAGTTATAAGCTGAAAACCAATAAAAAATATTTTTTTTGTAGTTTTTCGATAATTTCTCATATTTGTCGCGGGAAATTTTGTTGGACAACTTCAGATTCGTGTTCAGCACCCCAAAAAACATAAAGTAAACCACAAACAACAATTACACCAAAACTTTCCAATTCAAACTACCATTTGACTGGACTAATGACTGTGAAATTATTTATAACAATCATGGTTATTGAGTTTTTGTCCCATGGATGGTAACTCTAAATATTGATAGGTTTTTGAATTAGTGCAGAATGTTGATCAAGTTTCAGTTTGATTGGATGGCTAACAGGAGAGGGCTAATAAGTTGCTAATAATAATGTGGGTTAATAAAAAATTAGTAAGAGCACTAAACTGGAAATGTAGAACCTCCGTGGTTCGAGTCCCGGCGCTGAAGTCTATTTTTCTCAGTCTATCTCTCTAATAATAATTATAATTTGATTTAAATTAAAATTTAAACTTTCCGTAGTACAAATATAGTCAGGGTGCCCATAGGCAAAAAAGTAACTTATACATACTCTTTCCAAACCTTTTTGTATGGCTTATTTAGGCCAAATCTGACACCGTTTTCCTCTGTGACTTTTTT
>KZ652129.1:127169-140893 GCA_001010745.2 Gerris buenoi
TTTTTTTTTTTTTTTTTTTTTTTTTTTTTTTTTTTTTTTTTTTTTTTTTTTTTTTTTGGATGCATGTATTTAAAAATGAATAAATTAAATTAGATATTATTGGATTTAAATACAGTCTATCTATTTACAGTAATACCCCGACTCAAGTTATCCCAACTCATAAAAATTCGAAAATACGTAACACCCAACACAGCAGCTGAAATATTATCAGGGGGGTCAATTATGTAACTTTGAAACCTCCTGATTATCAAAATTTAAAATGACAATTTAATGCGAGCTTAGTCAACTTGAATTAACTTCGTTTATTATGAAGAAATAAATAAATCTATGTTTAATGAGTGATATATTACAAACAACCTCAAAACATAAAATTTATTTTATATATCCGTCAGGTTATGTGTTTATACATCGTTATGTTTACATCAAACTGAAGTCAAAATCGAACTGAAGTAACTTTTAATGGACTTTATTTCCGGCCTTTGTTTGTGAAAGGAGTTTTATCGTATATTTCTATTTTATTGAGATATATCGCTCTTTTTGTATTATTCTAATACCCATTATACATTAACAGAATTATACATAATTCAGAATAACATTATTGTGAACCATTATTGTTTTTATTTTTGGAGTGAAATAATTTTATTTTTTTAACAGTTTTTAATCCATTAGTATGTACATTCATATTCTATTTTTTTTTTTTTTAAAGAGGTTTTCCAATAAAAAATAAAGTACATCTTACAGTATACTTTGATCCGATATATAAAGTTAGTTCCGGGATATTACTGCATATGAAAAATGTTTGTGTTCAAGTTTTTCATGCGTATTTTTTACAAATACTAAACTATTTTTGAACCATAAAAGGAGAGGAATTTTATAATTAGGTTCTTACAGATTCCACACAATTATTATTTCTGCTGTCACAAGATAATACATGGACAAGCCACAACTTGTAGATTTTATATTTCTAATAGAGCATTACATGAGCACGATATATTGCTTTCAGCGAAATCCAAACTTACAATGCTTGATGTGAAGTAAGTGGAGAGTAATTATATGAGTTTCTGATGAATGGCTTCGATGTTTCTCTAATTGATAGACTTAGCAAAGATTGATCCATACACGATGGAAGTTCTAAAGGATTACCTTCACATGCTGACGCTTCTATAAAGTAAATAATAATAATGTATCATTTTCCAACCAATAAAAACAGAAAATATAATTATAAATATGATTAGCATATATACAAGAGGCTAGGTGCTTGAACTGGAAACCATTCCAAAACCAAACAATACACACATTTTTTTTGTTAAGTATATAAATAATTTTTTTTTCTTTGTTATATAGGAACATTGTCAAAAAAAAAAAAAAATTAGTAGACACTTCAAAAATATTTGCAAAATACAGAGTTTTGTATAAAAGAAGTTTATCATAATCTAGTCAGGCCCCTTTCACTTATTTTGGAGTAGCATATGCAAATATACATGATAACCAACACAAACAAACATATTTGCCAATATAAACTCACAATACAATAATAATAAGTTAATTGAGATCACTGTCGAGTTTGTTGGATTTTTTTAAAATCATTTTTGGGGAAACAACTGGCACTGGTGCTTTGGTGAACATTCTTTTCCCTCAGAAAGTAAATCCTCGCCTCAGCATCTCTTATAACTACAAAGGGCCTCAGTCAGATCTCAGAACTCTGTTTGTTTTAGTCATTCAATGATTCGTATTCTTTTTTTAAGTTTAGTTTATTATTATCAGTCAGTTAATGTTATCACTTTGTCGAGGACCCAAAGTAATTACGTTAAGTGGTATCTGTTTCATATAACATCATACTTTTGTCATTCTTAGAAAAAAACCTAAGCAAATTGAAAATGTTGTCCTCGTAACAATTAAAAAGTTTGATTAATTACCATTGTAGGTAGGGCGATTAATAAAACAAGTAAAGCAGAACGATTGGGTACATAATTTTGGATTGAATGGCGACATATATAAAACATATATTGAAGAGGGATTAGGACCGACTGATATGCCAAGTTCAGCAAGACAAGGAGAGGGCATGATTGTGCTACACTCTGGTAGAGCATAATGTCTGAACAATCATTTATTAAACTAACCACATTGTAGACATAACCGTTATTAAAAGGCGTACTTAATAAAATCTAGATAAATCAAAAATAAGATCTAAATAAAATTTAGATTATTCAAAATTAAATTTGAATTATTTCTCCCCTCTCTTGAATCTGCTCAAATGCATCTTTATTTTTCTCTCTCTGCTGAAATGATTTTTTTAAAAGAAAATTATCTTATCACCTGTTATAGTAGAGAGTGATCTGACACTGTCATCTTGCACTATCCTGATACTTTTAGCTCGTATTTGAACCTGTAAAAATTAAAAAATAATAATAAGCTAACCTAGTAACAAAAAAAGGGCACAAAACTCTTGCTCCAAGAAAATTTAAACTTTAAGAAGTTTTCTCCTTTTGTTTTAAGGAGCCCACACACAGATAAATTTTTTGTACATCCAAGTTAAACAATTTAGCAACAAACTAAAAACAAGGTTTCATAAACATTATACTCATGATATTATATTTTTTAAACCTGACAGCTTTATAAAATCGAGAAAAAAAAATGGAAGGAGAGCGAATGAGAGCTTGAGATTTTGGTGGGAAATAGGTCGGGCCATGATGCTGCCCAACCCCTCACACCGGAGTTGTGGCTTTTTTTCTTCTCCCCCATAGGTTGGATAATCTAAGCTGTCAGATTTAAAAAATATAATATCATGAGTTTAGTTTCAAACTTGGAAATACAATGATCAAAGGACAATATTGCCCAACAAAAATACATTATTAATCATAAATGTAAATATAGATCTACAAATCTTAGAACCATTACGAACTATGTTTGTATTAAAGTAGTTCAACTCCCCCATACACAGTTAAACATATTTGTAAAACAACTTGTAGTCAGGCCTAGAAAAGTCTACGGCATTTAGATAGTAACAAAAAAGTTTATGAAACTTGAAAATTGATCGAAAAACCAGCCCTCACATGGTGCAATTTGTTGTATAACTAGTAAAAGTTGTACAAAAAATTGCACCGTGTATGGGAGGACCCCTTAAAGTATATGGCCAGTCTATGGGTACAGCTAGTGCGGATCTAACTTCTACACATCCATGACATTTCAGTAGAAAATAAAATTTCTACATAATCTTGCTAGACCTAAGAATTTACACTGGGAGACCGTAAGTATCTCCTGAAGATGGATATAGCATTTTCTCTAAAAAAAAAATTAATGTTCCTTTGAGATAGCTAATAAACCTATTCTAGGTCATTATGAATCTCAGCATAGAAATACCACTGTTATAATATACAAAATCAAATTATCATTGAAAGATGCACCACCATCTCTCAAAATTTCTATAAATCCTATGACCAGGAAAATTTATAAGTAGGTTCTTAGAAGTAGAAATTTATGATACAGTAAAGTCTTGTTAATCCAGGCCCCCCTAGTCCGGATACCCAGTAATTCGACCGGACCTCAAGAAAAAAAAAAAAATATATATATAAACCTAAAATATTGATTTTAATAGTTTTACCCAACTAAAGTTGTCAGTCCTATCAAATAAGGATAAGTGAGACAATACCATAGTACAAGTCCATTGGCCGGCCTATGCTCTCCAGTGCTGTTTTGCAATAGATTATTATTATTATTGTAAGCATTCAATAAATCAAATTAAAAATATATACTAATGATATGATAAATTATTAAATTAAATAACATTATAGAAAAATGATTACATTGTAACAGAGAATTATACTGTCTTTAATACTCGTGATCTCTTGCAGAAACAATGGTGCTTTGCACAACTCAAATTTATGTTCAGGAAACTTTGAGGATAATTTACTAGCAACATCTTCAGGCTCCATCTGAAACACCAAGCAATGTTAGAAACTAAGTGGTAATGAAAAGGGGGTTGCGTTATTGCAAAGCCCGATCTTTCCACTGCCTAAATAAGAAAATAGGGGCTGAATGATAAATTTGTATTAATATGATAAAATCTAAAGGTTGGACTGTAATTAAAAGAAAGGGATTGAAACAATAAAAAGAATGACAGGTTTTCACAAATTATCATATAATAATAAAAATAAATAAATAATTGAAGTCGGTTTAAAACAATGACATAAATTTAATAGTAGGGAGAAGAAAAAGGGAAAGGTGGGGATTAGGAAGAAGGTACCTTCAGTAGAAAAGATGTAGTATATGGAAGTAGAAGCTTTGTGTGGTTCCAAGAATCTCTGCTGAAGGTCCGGGAGACAGCAAATCAGCAAGTAGATCAGGATAACCAGATTGACAAAAGTCCAGATAGGAAGCCAATCAGCTGATTGCCAGGTGGGCAGATCAGAAGAGTCCAAGTCTTGAAATCAAAGTTAACAAAATTCTTGCTGGTCTGGTAGACCGACTCAAGAAGGAATTTGAACGATTTGACGTGAGTTCAGATTGAACGTCGAAAAAGGACTGACTTGAGAAAAGGAAGTGGAGGAAGGAGAAGGGAGCAAAGGAAGATGGTGGAGTCCAGGTGTCAACATAATTAAATTAAAACAGTAGAAGTACAAAGCTACCTGGGACTCAGTGAAACATTAATTAGATTTACTAAGAAAATCGGCCATAACCCACTTTATAAGACTCTCTAAAAACTAATTAACATTAATAAATTTAAGAAAATAATGATAAATTAGAATAAATGTAAAATTTACTAAAAATGCCTAACCACTAAGATCTTTAGGCTAATTCGGATTGTACGAGCCATCAAACAGAGTTGGACCTCTACCTGGTTTATATACAGGAGAGTTGTTTTTCTTCAGAAAATGAGCGGAGCACTGCGAAGCTGTGCAGAGCGGCTACTGAAAATTCAGGTTTACACAAAATTAAGTTTTTTAATTTAATATGCGGGATTTTATCACCTAACCACAAAAAAAAGTGGTGGCATGTACAATCCGAATTTACCGATCTTTATAATAGATGTATCTATTAATTATTATTTTAAAGTTATTTTTTAATATTACATCTAATCAAGACAAATTGTGATTTATGTAAATAGCCGATTTCGGAATAGATTTATGGTCCCGCTTAAATCTAAAAATAGTTTATTTATTTTTTAAAAATCCAGTAGTCTGTCGATGCAAACTTCCGTAGCCTCAACTATTGAAGTGGTTTCAATGAAATGTTAATGGTTTTGGGGAATGCTGCTGCTAAAATGCTATTATTCCACTCAAAATTATGATAGATTATCTATACCAAGTATCCATAGGTAAAACTGAAGAAGATGAGGCGGTTTTTGGAAACAGATGACTCCGTGTTTTTTTTTTTTTACAAAGGGATATCACCTCTCTAATGAACAAATCGTACATGTATAATTTTTTCAATGTTTAAATAATATAAATGTACTGTATGGCAAAGGAATATTATCTCTCAAGTGTAAAAATTAAGTAGAGATGTGTTAAAAATATCCAGCTAAGCCCATTTGTCAAGGTCAAAAGATATTTTAGATAAATATAATATCAATTTCCCAACAATTTGTAATCTTTAACTTATAAAAGCACAAAAGTTTGTACCTGGGATCTCGGTAACGCCGAATCAAAACCGAGCAGACAAAATGTCCACGTGTAGGGGACGGTGAGAGAAGAAAAATGAGCCCAATATCAAGGGAATGGATGAGGTATTGGCCTTGTACAGGTACAAGTAAAGATTGTACAGATACCGAAAAATTAACCTCTAAGGTAAACAAAAACACGGGACCGGGCGGTTACCGGTTTGTTTACATTACACATGTCATAATTAAAAGTGACAGCTATCAATGCATAACAATTCAAAAATATAATAATCCAAATAAATATTGTTTAGTTTTGATAAAATTGTCGGCTACTATCTTGATAAGTTATTTTATCTATTTGAAGACCTATAAATCTAAACAAACCTTTATTTTTATTGGAATAATTTTTTTTTTGGGTGCTTTATTTTGACGTTCTGAAAACATTGAACGAGATCGTGATGTCAAGAAATTCAGGTTTTTGCTAATATCTTGCTTGACCATTAATCAAGGCACTCATCAAGGCGGTTATCGAAATTATAGATAACAAAATTTCCTACAAAAAAAGTCCAGTTCATTTTTACGTACAATGGACAGTGTGCCGATTAAAGGGTAAAGAATGTCTATGAATATTTAGTATCCGTCGCCGCATAACGTTTCACATATTTTACAAAAACTTAACTTCCTTTCGTTCGGAGACCAATTGAGGATCAAATCAAAATTGAAGATTGAAAATTTCACTCACGAAACTACGTTATTTTTATGAGCAAGTGTGGGAACTGTTATTCTATATCTACGAGCGACATTTCAAGATTGTTCGGACGTAGTTTGAAAATATTTGTGCTACCAGTGCATTAATATTAACAGAGGTAATTGTTACAGTGACAATCGCAATAGCGAAACATTGTTTTACGGGTAACGAACATCTCGGCAGTGTTCCCACCTTGAACATGGAATGTGGTATGACAAATTTTAAAGAAAGAAGTATTAAAAGAGTAAAGAGTATTGAATTCTATTAGCGACCACGTTCATGTTGCCTATTTTCAATATGCCTTTAGAACGTCAAAATGTAGCAAACAAAAAATGCAAGCTCAGGAACAGAAGCCATATTCATATTTTGGACTAAAATAACTGGATAAACATTTAATAAATAAAATTTAATTTCGATCCTTTGGCTTTATACTTATTGGATAACCAAGCATACTTAATAATATGCCTTAAAATGGTATTGTTTCTTAATTTTTCCATCACATTAAAAAAAATAGCTCTTTCTTTCAAGCGCCACAGGCGCTCGGTCCCCGGTTCTAAATATTTATTCGCAAAAACAAGTGTTACCTATTAAGATTATTATGAGAACAGTTACAATCAACAAGTAAAATTTAATAATTATCATTTCACTTCACACTTTTTAGGTGGAGACGAAGAAAAAGTGTACTAATGTATCATTTAAGTATAAAATGAGTAGTTTGGTAATATACTGAATACTCTGAATAGTGTCTACATTCAAGAAATTAGAGGTTTTGCTAGTTAAATTGAGTTGCATACACATTTTACATACTCTGTTACCTTGGACATTCCAGCATTCAGGGGAAAAAGATAAAATAACAAATACATACCGTGGATGGATGAAATCTGGCAAAAGCACGAGTATGAAAAAAACTTGTGAAGCAAAAATTATTTATTAAAATAGATAGCATTCTTGATTCTTTACATAAATGAACATTTTTACAAAACAAAAATCGGTTATCACATCAGTTTGAAGTTTTGAGTTGTTGTTTTGGATTTTGGTTAAAAAAAGGAGGGAAAATTGAGGAATTGTTCCAGGTTCATTTATAACTCTGTAATGCGGGTCAAGTTAAGGGTGTGACATCGATGCGCCTCCAAATTTGAAGCTAACATTCATTTCTCGATTTCGCCTCAGGATTTTTCTAAACATGCCAATTTTGTAAAAATCAGCCCAATAGTTTAGACTCCAGGCTTCTGCTCAGGCAGACTCAGAACAAGAAAGGGGGGTGCCCCTTCCTTGCTCTCTGCTCTAGACAGATAGACATTTAAAAAAATATATGTGTGAGGCTATCACGCATAAGAAGTGAAACTTAAGTTCTAGAATGCATTGCTCTTTCATTTTTGGTTGAATTTATTATTTCAGGATTAAGAAATGGTTAGGGGAAATTTAATTGAAAAAAATATANATATTTTCTACATCTGAAGAAATGTTTTTCCTGGATATTGGAATGTGAATTTTTAGAAATATTTAATATTGGCATTATTTTGATATTTATAAGTCATAAGATATGTTATCAGTTGGGAATCAATTAGATTGATCACTTATTTCTTATATTTTTATTTTATGCATTTAAATGTATTGTTCACATTCTACACAAATTGTTTTATAATCTGACTGTGACATCGTTGGGATGTTGTCCAGTTGCTCTACATTTGAAAGACGTGCCTATTCCTTCTCTTTTGGCTTGTCAAAAAAATAATGGTGATACCAAAAAACATTCTTGATTGGTGCCAGGGACTCTCAGGAGGTTCCTGTGTTAGAGCCAAGGGGCCATACAGTTCTCGTAGCGCCCTCTCTATCTGGGCAAGCCCAGATATAGGATCATACGGCCCTGGGCCTTATTATACCAGGACCATAATAATAAGTATTGGTTGTTGTCAAAAACGCCAAAATATGATGTTCAAACTTTATATTTTAAGGGGCCCTGCCTTCCTCTTAATGATTACATATCTTGGACCCGCAATACATTAAAAAAAACACTGTCATGACTAGAGTTCGGATCAATATGCACTTAAAAACCTCAATATATGCATTTGAAAATTGCGAAATATGCACATAATATATGCAACTTATCCCAAAAATATATGCACTCAAATATGCACTTATCTAAAATATAGGCACTTAAATATGTATTTATTCCTAATATATAAACCCAATAGGCAGCTATAAATATTGAATAGTGCTAAGTAAAGTGCATTTAGAGGGTTTAAAATACTCAAAAACCTGGCATTTGAAGATAAGGCAGTAGAATACACAAGAATAACCACCAAAAATAGAGATATTGTCTATACTTTTAAAACAATTAAAATTTACCATTATTTTACAATTAATTTTTAATAAATTATTTAAATTTAGGAATCAGTAAGAAAATTTGTCTGAACTACTAAGACTTCCTCTAACTTTGTTCTAAACTTGAAAACGTTCTCTCAACGTATCACGACACTACATATTTGAACACGACTTGAACATATTTTAGGGCAGCGACATCAGCTGGGGTCATCTCGTCTCTACCCTCCGCCCTTTCCAGGATTCGGGTGACGTTCTCCACAGTGGTCCAGCCCGGATTACGGTGGAGAACTGCGTCTATTTTTTGTCTAAGTCTTTCCCTAATCGGACCCAGTTTTTCAATTATATTTGGAAGGTCCCTGAAATAAGCTTTAATATATGTCAATCTCTGAATGAATTTGCGGTTGTTTAGAGCACTCTTTGCTTTTGGGATGGCAAAATTTGTTGAATCTCCAAAGCCCTTTATATGACCTTAATGTAATACAATGCACGTGTTGTGCATTCATTTGGTTAACGGAGTTATTTTAGTCCGATAATAAGGGCAGCACTAATATAAATCGTCAGCAGTAGCTTTGTCCGGGATTAAGTCGAAAAACAAGAAAACAAGTTTCTTAAGGTATAAACCAGTAGGGACTGGTAAACCCCCTGTCCTGGCAGAACGTGCACCGTTACACAGTGAATGACTTCTAATCCTCAAAAGGTTTTGGTACCTAGATAATATATTATGTTTGACTAGAAACATATAAAATATGCACCTTAGTGGAAATTTCTCTCAAAAAGTAGAATATTTATGCGAAAATATGCAATAATATGCACTTATGCCGGAAATATGCAATAATGCCCGAAATTTGCAAAATATGCAATTTTAAATTTGAGTTTAAAGTGGCCTAGTGCATTCCAAACAAAAAATCACTTGGGGCAATAAAAAAAAAATATGCAAATATGCAAAATCCGAACTCTAATAATAACTAATAACCCAAACACAGAAAAATTACAGGGAAGCCCTAAAAAATCAATACCAGAAAAAAAAGGAATTTAAATTTAAGAGGTTCACATTATTTCAAGGAAATGCATCATATGGGGTCTTTAATGAAAGTGGAAGACGCCCTGAGTACAATTATAAATACTTGGATTTGTTTTTGCACCAATACATCTTTACACCATGTGTTTTTGAGATGGAGATTTCATTACCCTACTCTACCTATTTTTTTTTAACAAATCAACAAAAAAATCTAACAAAATAAATTATTTTTTACTATATTTTTATTAACTTGGTTTTTTGTTTGTTTGTCTGGTACAAATCTTGCAATCGAATTTTAACTAACATCCCGAGTAGCTAGACATTTGAAACTTTCAGAACAGCTCAGAACACGATGACAATGCATTATTTTAATACTTTTAGTCATTTTTCAGCAAGTTTACTGTATGGAAGGTTAGTTCGGAAAATATCCGCAAGNTCAGACAATATACTGATTTATCCCTTAGATGTGCTTTATTATTTGCTCAGTAGCTAATATACAATAATGTCATTGAAATACCACAAAAATCTCCGTCGAAACTACTAATGAGATAATAGACAAGTGGGATGATTAGAATAAAATAAGATTTAAAACACTACATGAACTATACTCTAGAGAAACAGAAGGTAACTCTTTTCTGGATAAGAATTTTGTCAGAAGAAATATTTTAAAAAAGGTCCATTTCTGGAAAGCAACCATGAGCGACTACTAGAATCTAAGTACAGTTATTACACTTCATTCCACACCACTTCAACCATAGCTATAGATTAATGTCTATAGCTACCATCATACAAAATTACATTATTAGTTCTATGACTATTATGTATGGTATTTAGTTATGTGGAAATGTTAGAATACAAGAGTGTGCTCTAATCTGAAGCGCAATAGCAGCGACAGGCTCATAAATATAAATTAAATAGGAACATATCATAATGTATTTAGACACTCACAATACATTTTTTTTTTTTATATATCTCAAAACACAGGTTATGTACTATTAGGTATGTACTATGTACAATTTCTGTATTACCATGAAAGAGGATGCATTGAGTCAAAATGTTATTTAATTTACCTATTTTTACTCATAAAAAAAATGAATCAATGTATTATTTTTAATTCCTCTCAAAGTGATATAATATAAATTCCCACTTGCCAAAAATAAATACTAACACAATGCAGCATTGATTTAAAATAAAATTTGTCGTAATTCAACAATTCTACATCTGAATAAATGCTATTGCATAATAGGTATATAAAATAATTAAACTATTTAGCCGACAATAAACATTGCGGTTTACCAGTAAAGGTAACCTACAGGTAAACTGGAGTTTGTGTACTATCACATAATAATATAACTGCACAGTTATGATAGTAAACATGCTCCAGTTCACCTGTACAGGTAAGCTGGAGATTGTGTACTTTTAAATAATGATATAACTGCACAGATATGATAGTACACCTGCTCCGGTTCACCTGTACAACTTAACCTGCCAAGTATACAAGCAACGTGAATTGCCGGAATTAAAAAGAAAGATGAGTTATTGAACTAAATGGACTAGAAAAACAAATTAGTTTGAAAAGAAATTTACATCACAACTATTTTCATAAAAAAAATTTTAAGTTAACGATGTAAGTATGGGTAATTTCCCAAACTAGTTTAAGTGGTTGCACTTTATTTGATTAAAAATGTAGAAAACAAACTGAAATATTTTTTTTTCTACTGAACGAAGAATTTTTATAATTATAGTTTAAAAATATGATAATTCTAATAATGGTCATTATTTAAAATATAGTAGACGCCACTTAATGTGATTACATGGAGACCCAGACAAAGTGATAACATAAGTGGTAATGCATAATAACTGATTATGGTATCCTGTAGTAATGCATAATGGCTGGTTACTACATTCAGTAGTGATTCATAATGAATGGTTACTGTATTCTGAAGTAATGTATAACACAAAATATCTGGTTACTACATTCAGTAGTGATACATAATGACTGGTTACTGTATTCTGTAGTAATGTTTAATATCTGGTTACTAAATTCAGTAGTGATACATAATGATTGGTTACTGTATTCTGTAGTAATGCAGAATAGCTGGTTACTAGATTCAGTAGTGATACATAATGACTGGCTACTGCATTCTGTAGTAATGTATAACACAAAATATCTGGTTACTAAATTCAGTAGTGATACATAATGATTGGTTACTGTATTCTGTAGTAATGCAGAATAGCTGGTTACTAGATTCAGTAGTGATACATAATGATTGGCTACTGCATTCTGTAGTAATGTATAACACAAAATATCTGGTTACTAAATTCAGTAGTGATACATAATGATTGGTTACTGTATTCTGTAGTAATGCAGAATAGCTGGTTACTAGATTCAGTAGTGATACATAATGATTGGTTACTGTATTCTGTAATAATGTATAGTATCTGGTTACTAAATTCAGTAGTGATACATAATGACTGGTTACTATATTCTGTAATAATATATAGTATCTGGTTACTAAATTCAGTAGTGATACATAATGACTGGTTACTGTATTCTGTAATAATGTATAATATCTGGTCACTAAATTCAGTAGTGATACATAATGACTGGTTACTGTATTCTGTAATAATGTTTAATATCTGGTTTCTAAATTCAGTAGTGATACATAATGACTGGTTACTGTATTCAGTAGTAATGTATAACATCTGGTAACTAAATTCAGTAATGATACATAATGACTGGTTACTGTATTCTGTACTAATGCATAAGATTGAAGAAAAATATGTAGTAGGTGATTCTTTTTTTTTTTAGTACTTTAAAAGCTTACGCTATAATCAAGGTATAATCAAGGCAATAATCAAGGTTTGAGATTAAATTTTACAACCAATAATCAGGTCATCATTTCAGGTACAGTAAATTTTCATTTTTCTCAAGAGACTAACCAATATTCAAAAAAAGATCAAAGAAAATAGCAATTTACAAAAATTAACAATATTTAGAAAAAGAAGTAACCCTAAAAGAGCTCAAGGAAAAATATAAATAATAAACAAATTTAGAAAATAGGGATCACCAATCCAACAAAACTGAGAAATTGGAACACATATGAATATTGAGAAAATATTAATGATCAATTTTAAAAAATGAATAATACGCTAAATTATATTAAAAAANAAGTGTGACAACCAGATTTAAATTCGGAACTATTTTTTTTTCACTAACATTATAATATAACAATAAAAAATATATACTAGGTGTGCAATGCTTGCAATATTGAGCTGAGCGTGCATTTAATCATATTTATTTATTTTTTTCATTTTTTCCTATTTTACCAATCACCCCTCATAAATGAAGATATGACAAAAATTAGCATAGAACAATAACTGTACTCTTAAAAAGCTTTCCAACGACATGCATATTGAAGGGCATATACTATTTTAACTTTTGTACCCCGTACCCTCGTGTACCAACTTGGACTATTTCAGATTTATACCTTCCTGTGGTTGGTTACTATGACCATGCCGAATTTTGAGCGGATCGGCTCAGCCGTTCAGGAGTCAGGAGAAAACTTTTGTACTTTGTACCCCGTACCGTACCCCTGTGTACCAATTTGGATCATTTCAGATTTATACCTTCCTGTGGTTGGTCACATTAACCGTGCCAAATTTCGTGTGGATTTGTTCAGCCATTCAGGAGGAAACTTTTGTACCCCGTACCTCGTACCTGTGTGTTCCAATTAGAGATGTGCGTTATTTAACGTAATAGGTAAAATAATAGGGTTCCAACTGTGTCACCTATTACTGACGTGACAGTGACTTGGTTAAAGCTATTAAATTTGTCACTGGTTACGGAACGGCCCCTAAAGCTTTTTAAGTTTAATGTAATAAGTGTATGTGTGTGTGTGGGTAAGAGTGATATCATGTGGTATTAGTGGGGAAGGTTCCTTTTCCTACATGTAATCCTTTAATCCTTTGGCCTGTAACCTTTTCTACTTAGCAGAAAGCCCTCTCTCTACCTGGATCCGTTCCACACAGTGACA
>KZ652129.1:146993-162576 GCA_001010745.2 Gerris buenoi
ATGGAAAACTTTTTATGGAACAAGGTTTTTTAAACAATATAAGACTAGTAAAAATTATATTTAAAACAACTGCATAGTGATAGCAAAGCCTTTTTCCCTTCAGGAAAACCCTAAATCAACCAATATTACAGTATGGTGCTATCAAAGAGGTTTTCTTTGAAGCGAATTTATCTACATTAACAAATAACATGTGCGTCTAAAAGAACCTCCGTTGCCCTAGATCATAAATAATTCCTTCAACAACTCAAACTCAGTTAGCGTACAAAGTACTACTAAATATAATATCAAATGTTTTTTCATCAATAAGAGAATAATTAACATAAAATGTACTTCTTTAATAATTGAGACAAAAAAAAGATTATATGCCCCCAAGTCATTATTGATTATAAAAATAAAAATGTACCTATTCAAGAGTATCTTCAAAATCTTAATTGCAGTGCACCACTTAACTAGTTCTTTTTCATAGTTGTGGATAAGAATTTGTCTTTTTATACATTTTCTTTCTGGCTATTATGTCGATAGATTTTCAATTTGTGCAGTGATCTGTTCAGGTGAGGAAGTCAATCGAGAGCATTCCTTCTTGTGAGTGGACCAATGCAATCGTTGACATTCTCTATCGCAGTATCGGACGTCTTTACATTTGGAACAACGCTTAGGTGGGTTGGGATCATAGCAGGTGGCGCAAACGTTGTTCTCATCCGGTGCATGGTGCTCGCTATTAAGAGCACTGCGTAGAACTGATAATGCACTGCCTACACTATCTTTAACTGCAACTAAACCTGACACAACCTGAAAGTTTACAAAAAAAAATTAATAATAAAATAATAACATAATAGTCCAGGAGATAGCGGGCAATAAAGTGTCTGACTAACATCAAGCTAGAATTTTGTGTATAAGTAAATCTTTTAAAACCTTTTAAGAATATGGGGTCGGCTAAGTTCGTCTGCGGGACATTGTTTGGTGATAGGCATTTGAAAAAATCAAACAGGTGGAGAGAGGCCATGTCTCGCCCTTTTAGGTGGACAATGTGATTTTCATGATCCTGAGTACGAACTTAGTTAGTAAACCAATAATCAAGTTGATGGTAGTTTGTCACTTAATAGGTTAGTTAGTAAAAAATTACTCCAAATCAAAGAGGTCCCCAATTAAGTGACAAACTAACTTCAACTTGATTTTTTTGTCTACTAACTAATTTCGTACTCAGGATCATGAAAATTACATTGTCCACCAAAAAGGGCGGGACATGGCCACTCTCCACCAATTTGTTTTCTTAAAATGCCTATTGCCAAGCTATGTCCTGCAGACAAACTTAGTCGACCACATATTCTTAAAAGGCAATGAAAGATTAACTTTGATCAAGTGGATTTGATCACGTTACTTGGTCCAATTCAACTTGGATCGTGTAAACGCGGCTTAAGAAAATGTATTTAGACACTAAAAATAGTCACAGATCTTCATGTTTAAGAGTATACTAGGCCTTATAGATATACCTCACTAGGATAAAGGATTACGAGATAGAATAATAATGTAAATAGATAAAATTAAGCTCACCTGTCTAAAAAAAGGCACTTCCCTGTAAGGAAATTCTCTCACAGCATCCCTCACAAGAGAATCCAAATATTCATCTCCTCGGTTGCCCCTTATAATCTTCTTGGCAAACATCTCCACTGGATCGCTGCTTTGCTTCTCCGAAGAACTAAGTCATAAATAAATAAAAAGTCATAAGTCAAATTGTTAAGTCAAGTTGTTATAAAAAAAATGATTTTTTTTAAAAAAAATCATGGTTCTCATAAAAAACCAAATAAATTAGTCAAAATAAGTAGTATTAGTCAAGAAAGTATTGTAATGGTGCGAAAATTGGATTTTCCAGTCCAAAAAAGTGGTTTTTATAAAATGTCTGTCTGTCGTCTATGCAGACACCTGGAGCCTAAACTACAGGGCTGATTTTGACGAAATTTTGCATACATGTTTAGAAAAATCATACCCCGAGGTGAAATCGAGAAATGAATTTTAGCTCCAAATTTGGGGGAGCTAATACCTCCCAAAAACTCTAAAAAAAAGTGGAAAAAATTATTTCTCGAAAACGGTTCAGACGATTTTGATTAAAAATTCTAAAATGTAGTCTATTTAAACACGAATCTAACGATATAAGCCGTTTACCCGGGAAAAATCTAGTTCCTAAGAAAATATTTTACAGACGGAGATAGCCCGGGTTCGATTCCCCAGGAAGGAGAAAATATTTTTTGATAAATTTTGATGAAATGTTCAATAATATTTAAATTTACAAACAAAAACAAATAAACGGAAAACACTGGGCTAAGTAATGAAACCATATATGAGAAAGTTTGTTGATTTTTTTTAGAAAGCTTACCTGTATTTCATAATTTCCGTAATAACATAGTGAAGGTAATGATATTTCATTGACATGATTTCATTACTCTCAGAACCTTTTGACATTTCTTTATCACTGAGGATTTTCAAAACTTTAGCTACATTTGGCATTTCTGGAACTAACTGCGGTGAAAGATTCAGAGCTACTCGAATCGGATGAATATTAACCTAATAAAAATAACAAAAACAATTAGAAAATAATTAACTTTTAAAATTATTAAAATAAATTGTCTACTTAAAAAAAAAATATATAATTTAGTAATATTACCTGCATTATTAATTTGTAAAGAGCAGAAACACACTTTGGGGGTATCTTTGGACTCGTTTCTGTCCCATGTGGTATGGAAAAATACTCTATATCACTTTTAGGTACAAAATTATTAATTGTAGAGGCACAGTGCTGGTTACCTGTAACATATCAAGTGAAAAATAAACTTATTAAAATACTCAAAAATAAAACAAGTATATTTTTGAAACAACGAGAAATGCTATTCGTTAAAGTAAAAAATTACATGAATATGAATACATAAAATATGTATATAGTTTTATTGCAATAAAAACACTGTAAATTACATTGGAATCATTAAATACCAAATACAGGGTCTGGTAGTGAAACCTGATGGTTTTTAAAATGGAATTATTCGATGAATATACAATACTTATTTATTATCATTTACAAAATAAAGAATGGAAGTTTATGATGTATAAAAAAAACAAAAAAAAATCATTATGAAGCAAAAAAATAACATCACTTAAATGATGACCTCCATTTTCTCTGCACTAAAGTTTGCCATCACTATTACCTAGATTTGGAGTGGGATCGCGATCATTTCCCACTGAATTTTCACTCTCAGTTCTGCAAAAATTTCTAGGCTTATCAATGTACACTTTTACTTTTCCCTTAAGGTAACCCCACAGATAAACATCACACGGGGATAAATGAGCGTTTCCTGACGATGATCACTGACTTCCTCCTCCCTGAGTTACGTCGCAGTCAGATTGCTCAGGAGGGTTTGGTTCCAGCAGGACAGAGTGACTGCACACACTTCACGTGCTTCTACGGCCCAGCTAAGAAAATAATTTCCCTGTAGGTTGATCTCACTCCAAGGTGACATTCCATGGCCAGCACGTTCTCCAGATTTATCCCCGTGTGACTTTTATCTGTGGGGTTGCCTTAAGGGGAAAGAGTACATTGATAAGCCTAGAAATTTGGCATTGATGCTATTTTCGCTTCATAATGATTTTTTTTTTTTTTTTTAATAAGAATATATAAAGACATTCAAACACTAACTTTCAGGTGAAGGGACTTTATGTGAAAAAATTATCCTTCACAAGCTATAATAAAACAAAAAATGAATCAATAATTTACCAACAAATCCAGCCATCTGAGACGGTGTCCTTCCAACAGAGTTAACATGGTGGCTCTTAGCTCCAGCTTCTAATAGTAAAAGGCAAACATCTTTATTTCCCGAGAGTACAGCAAAGTGAAGGGCTGTGTACTTGTGCTCATGTTTATCACAGTTTACATCGGCTCCCTGTAAAGAAAGGGCTTTACAGTAAATTGTTCAACAAAAATTCGTACTTCATAAACACCGGGCAGTTTAGAACCTCCCACCATAACCACCTCTAATTTACTAACTTATAGAACTTACAAGCAAATTAATAAAGACTGCTTTCTTACAATCAATTTGTTCCTACTAGTTTGCCAATACCTAGTCATTATTTCTATGCATTTGTAATTAATTTAAAAAAAGTATTGTGCAAATTTAAAAAAAGATATATTGATTGGGATAACTTTAGATCCAGAAAATTATGAATTTTCTTGACTCCAATACCTGAATGCAAAGAGGTTAAGAAGCTATAATGAATTTTAACTACATTAAATTTTTGTAATTTATAAATAAGTATTTTATTTTAACTCATTTAAAACACATGCGGAACAAATTTGAAAACTGATTAATAGCCTTGAGTGATGAGGCATCTGACCGATATAACAAAATGTATCATATTTATTAATTTGGAAGACAAAACATTAATTACATCGAAGTATTATAACGACTTAAGTAGACTGAGATATTTGTCTCTGTCCCCAAGAACAGTTGTCCAGACAAAAATGTACCCAATAATAACTATGTCGTTGGAAAGTGAACAATCGAAATACATTCCAGTTCAATAAATACAGAGTTTACTGTTAATGATCGGACATGTAATTATCGATAATAGCTACCTATCAGTAATCAATACCACAGTCAGATCAAGATGAGAGTTAGCTCTGACAGCTCTAGTTGGCCACCTATCTAAGGGGGCAAAAAGCCAGGCTAGTTGGTCCATCATTTTAGACGTAAAAATCACGAGCTCTCATCCTCATTTTTTTTCGATTTTCCCACGATATTAGAGTTAATTATTTTCATGTTCTGATTTAAAATCGGCATCAAATGTTAGGGACTAGCAAAAAACAAAAAAAACGTAGTGAAATGGGTATTCACAAATAAACATTTCAGAAATAAATGTTGGGCTAATCTGTAGTACGGGATACAATCGAGAATCGCTTGGCAGCACAATTTCACTTGCTTAATACACTTAAGAGATTATATTTCTTTGTCAAAACAGTTTATTATTAAGATTTATACATTTGAAAGCTAATATCTATATAATTAATACATTTTAGAGGTGATATCCTTTTGTCTAACTAAATCATACATTCGAGTGAGGCCCTCAATTTTCAAACCTCTTTTCCTAAGGTGGTCTGATAACTGCAAATTTACCAAATGTTGGTATTTTATCTGAAGAACCACAAATAAAATATTAGAAATAGTAAAATTAAAGTTGGCAACAGGTAAGCTGTTGCCTTAAGCTCCCTCGACTAAGTGACGGTACCAATCTAGTCTCATACAATATTATTAATTTAATAAAAAACTGACCTGATCTAATAGGTACTGACAGATTTCTTTGTTCCCTTTAAATGCTGCATGGCTCAAAGGAGTCATTCCATGTTCATCAACAATATCGACGTTACAATTGAGTTTGGAAAACAGAATTCGAACGGTTTCCAAATCTCCGGCGGTAATGGAATCGAAGATTTTTTTCTCTTCACCAGACAAAGGTTCAGCAGCCATCGTCAAACATACAGTTTTAAACGTAAAATATAAACAAAATAAGTTATTAAAACACGAAAACTTAAATCAAAAGAAGATCAGGTTATATAAATAAAAAATAATAACCTTGTAAAAAGGTAATCAGTGTTGTCATTTATAAATAACAAAAAATGTTACGGCCCTAAAATACGAGGAGGAATAATCGAAGGTTACAGTTGACTGGGTTATAAATACATACTTTCAAAAATCGCGACCGCGTATTTGTCAATTTTTAAAATTATGCTAAACTATTTGTGTAGTGTTGTTATTTTTTTCCGGTAATATTCTGTGTTTCAATGGCTCCGGTTAAAGGAAAGACTGCGGACAAAACCGCGAAACGAAAATTATCAAAAGACAGCAGCAAGGACAAACCTTGTACAAGTAAGCAACACGAACAAACTAACTTGGTTCCTCTTAAAGAAGTCCCTTTAAATGTTGTGAAACAGTTTGACTTACTTCAGAGAAACGGGATCAAGGGCTCATACATTCATAGGAGCGGCGAGAGCATTATCTCGCAGCGTTTGTATAATTACTCGGTGTTTAAAATTCTTAACGTGTTCGATCGGAGAGTGACTTGCATTGCATGGCACCCGTCTAATTTATTTTTTATCGCCGGTTCTAAAGCGGGAGATATGACCTTGTTTAATTACAGCAGCGAAGACGATACCTTCGTAGAGAAATTTCAGTGGCCAGGCCCTGGACCCGGCTTATCTATTCTGTCCCTTCACTACCTTAAACATATTATGGACGATAAATTCTTAACTGCCAGCATCGACGGAACCGTCAAGCTGTGGGATCTGATAGATCCCTTAGCTTCTGTCACCACTCTTATGAGCACAGGTACTTTGCAGCGCTGGTTCTGTTCTGTCAATTCTTGTGCGGAAAACAATGTTATACTTGTCGGTGACACCAAAGGCAATTTAATTACCTTGGACAAGAATTTGAAAGTAGTTTCAACCGATAAAATCCATAAAAACAAGGTGAATACTATAGAATTCAGTAAGAAATGTAATTGGACGTTTGCAACAGCTTCTGTCGATCAAACCGTTAAGGTATTCGATATAAGGAATCTGAAAGAAGCGGTCAAAGTATTTAATCATAACAAAGGCGTTACTTCAGCTTATTTTAGTAAGACTAGTTCCGGAAGATTGTTAACAACAGATCAAGATTGCGAATTGAGAATTTATAAGGCCCCTACATGGGAATTAGAGAGAACGATAAGGCACCCTCATCGGCATTTTATGCATATAACTCCGATAAGAGCTACGTGGCATCCTCTATCCGACTTGATTGTCGTCGGTCGATACCCTGATCCTAACAAATCCGATTTGAAACAAATGACTTTGCGAACAGTCGACGTATACAGTGCTGAAAGCGGATTGTTAAAAAATGAATTATTTTCTGCCGATTGCTGTGGCATTATGAGTTTGAATGAATTCAGTCCATCAGGTGATTTCTTAGCGACAGGTATGGGTCTTTACCTACCTGTTTGGAGGCTGAAACATCCCTCACTTAAAGACAAACCCCCCTCATCCAAACAAAGAGATGATAAGAGTGATGGCGGTGATGATGATGATGATGATGATGGTCCTCCTAAACCTAAAAAATTAAAGAAAGCACAAAATACTAAAAGCACTAAGACCACGAAGAGCATGAAGAGTGTTAAAACAAAAACTCTAGATTAAAGGTCACATTCGTACCTATAGATTAATAGGTCACATACTTTTTTTTAACTTTATATCCAAGGATTTATAAAGTTTGTCCCTAGATCTGAAGCAGTAAATTTTTTAGTCATTATTATCTATTTCACCTATAAATTGTCACATATTATTTCTTGAATGTTCACTTCTGTAAATGTTGCTTAAATTTCTCTGGTGTTGAGGATATTACTTTTTTTTTAAAGAACACCAAGCCTAAATAAAAGGCAAACTTTTAAAATTAACTGCATTTAAAAAGAGGAATAAATGTAAGGTTGTATAATAATTAAATAATCCTTATTTAATTATTTTTTAATATATATTATGTCCATCAAAAAATGTATATATACTGAGGTGAAGGTTCAAATCCAAACGTACTTATTATTATTATTATTTTTTTTNTGTTTATGTATTAATTGCATTGAGGTAGCTAAATTGTTCTTAATTATTATATTTACATATTTAGGATAATTGTGTAAAATAATTAATCATGAGAAAGGATGTGTTAAGGGTACTTCTAATGAGCCAAAATTTGAACACAGCTAGAAAGCTAGATAATAAAGCTAAGAGGAATGATCTTGTATCGTTTAAAAAATGTTGCAAGTGTAGAAATACTTCCACATTATAAGGTGTTCTGAAAGAGTTTGAATTTTTAACATGGTTTCACTCCATGTTACATAAGTTGTTTTTACAACATTTTAACTCTATTTTTACAAGTTATAACATATCTTATACAATCAAATGTTTTTTGATGGATGGTGAGGTGTAAGAAGCTGTAACTAAGCCATTAATTCATCTTTTGAGACATTTCGACTCATTGAAGAGTCATCTTCAGTCAATTTATTTAATTTTTTGTTCACATCAAGTGTCATACATCTACCTCCATGGGAGGGCGTCTTTATTTTGAAATGAAAGAGTTAAGTTTGAAAAATTTAAAAATCACGTAGTGATAAAAAACAACAAATTCACAATTGTATTGTTCATTTGTTATGTTTATTTTATTTAAATCAATTTATTTATACCATGTGAATTTGTTGTTTTTTATCACTACGTGATTTTTAAATTTTTCAAACTTAACTCTTTCATTTCAAACTAAAGACGACCTCCCATGGAGGTAGATGTATGACACTTGATGTGAACAAAAAATTAAATAAATTGACTGAAGATGACTCTTCAATGAGTCGAAATGTCTCAAAAGATGAATTAATGGCTTAGTTACAGCTTCTTACACCTCACCATCCATCAAAAAACATTTGATTGTATAAGATATGTTATAACTTGTAAAAATAGAGTTAAAATGTTGTAAAAACAACTTATGTAACATGGAGTGAAACCATGTTAAAAATTCAAACTCTTTCAGAACACCTTATAATGTGGAAGTATTTCTACACTTGCAACATTTTTTAAACGATACAAGATCATTCCTCTTAGCTTTATTATCTAGCTTTCTAGCTGTGTTCAAATTTTGGCTCATTAGAAGTACCCTTAACACATCCTTTCTCATGATTATTTATTTTACACAATTATCCTAAATATGTAAATATAATAATTAAGAACAATTTAGCTACCTCAATGCAATTAATACATAAACAAATGTATTAATTGCATGAACATATAAATGAATATGTAAGTTTTAAATATAATTTTTGTATATAACAAAGTAATGTAAACTTTTTGATTTTTATCTCTAGTATCATTTTTTTTTTTCTCAAATCAAACATTATTTTAAATAGATCAAAATCTATTACTTGTAATTTTTCTTCCTTTTTAAAAGGTTTTTTCTCAACACGTGTAAATTATGGGAAGCCCAGAGTAATGGGTATCTGAGGAGTTCAAAGTTGTAATTCCAAATCGTATATTCCATATTGTAATTTTTATTAGAAACGGGTATTTTGTTAAGCATGTTTCTTTTTTTTTTTTTTTTAAAATGATACTTTTATACCTATGCACAAACATGTTAGTTCTTGTTAGCTACTTAGATAATTGTAAATCATTTTTATTATTTGCATCTTGCAAAAAGTTTATATAATTTTTTTTTTTTTTTTTCTTTGTTGGGGTTATGAAACATATTATATNCCTCACTCTGTCTACACGGTTAGAACTATGTCACACTCAAGATCTCCCCTTTCCCCCCCGGACTCAACTCTCTTCTAGGGGGGGTATCGCCTATCACACTCCACACTCAGTGAAGTATGTCCCTCTCACTCTGAACTCGTTTGTTTACAAAACTTTTTTAATAATATAGATAGATATTTATTATTAATTAGCAATGACATAATTTCCTCTTATTGAAAATGTCATTTAACCCATAAAATCTGTAAGAGTTATGGGAGTTTTCTACAGTCCATTTCTCAGGCAATTCTAAGCCATATTTAATCAATAAATGTTAATTTTTGCCTGCCCTGATATTTATTTGTCACACATTTAGTATGCCCAGGTGCCTTCTGAATATGTACCTATCACCTTCCTCTATTTTTTTTTATACCCGATTAAGGTTGCACTTCTTTAGACTGTTACTCCCTATGTTTTTTTTAGAATATAAATGGACATAACTATTTATACATTCCTTAGTCTATATAACAATTATAACGTACTTTGGGACAAAGGAATATCACACTTCTGTTTATATAAGGGGAGTAACAGTCTAAAGAAGAATATTCTGTACACTTTTTTTTTAGATTGTTACTCCCTTCTGGTTCTTTTATAAGGGGAGTACCAAATATAAAATAGTGTCATTAAGGCCTTATAAGATAAGATTAATATATTTTTTGAGGAGAAACTGTTTCTTTAAATCCTTCATTATTATATTATTTGTGTTTTAACTTTAACTCTCATAAAAAAAAGAAGAAAAATTATATAAACGAGCCCTTAGGCCTGTGGCAACTGACTTAATTTTATATTTAGAAAAACATAATATTAAGTAAATCAATTTAGATAAGTTATTATGCTATTTGAAGACCAACAAATCAACACAAACATTTTTTTATTGTTATTATTGGAATAAATGTGATAGCCTTAGCTTAGCAATAACAAATTATTTTGAGGTGCGTCGGGTCAATACTCTTCATATTATCTTTTTTACCAAAAAAAAAAAAAAAAAAAAATCAAAATATATTTAAGGTTTTTGATTTCATTTATACTTACTTATCCTGAATTATACTCATAAAGAGATCTCTCCATCAAAAATTGTACCGAGCTAGTTGTCCATCACAAATTTTCATTCTTGGGGCCAATGAGAAAAGACAAGATGAATCTTAAGTTACTTTTGGAGGAGAAATATCTTTGTTTTTTCTTAAATTAATTACTGCATTATAATTAACTTTGTCACATTCTTAGTGGGACTAAATTTTAATCCAATATTATATTCTTTGAATTCCGGTGAAATCCACGTCATGAAGGATGTGTAGTATGTCGTTTCGCTTCCACTACTGGAAGCACTTTTTTATAAGGGGAGTAACAATCTAAAGAAGTGCCCATAAGAGCAACATGATATTCAAGTTAATCTCATCTTGCACCACACCCCTAAAGATGCTTCCAATTGTGGAAAGTGGAAGTGTAGCGTCGGATTTCACACCCTTCATGAGGTAGATTCCACTGGAAAAACCAAGTTCTGAATTGCGATACAACCTGCGGAAGCCTATGCACTAAAGTTTAGATCTAATTTATTTTTTTTTTTTTTTTTTTTTTTTAATGATACGTTTCAAACTGTTTCGGGCGATTGGTTGTTGTTGGCGATTTGGGTTTACCCTTTGTACAAAGTCAGATTTATCAATATCTCACTAACTTTTTTTTTTTTTCTTTTTTCCGGATAAAACAACATATTATATGGTTAAAGTTGTCTTTAATTGACTAAAAAATAGAATTTTTAAACAAAATTGTTCAACCCGTTTCATATTTTCATAAAATGCATTTTTCTTTTTCTGTACTTCTGAACATGGAACCAAATTTCACTAAAATCGGTCCAGTAGTGTTGGCTCCATATTTCTGCACAGACTACAGACAGACAGACAAACACGGTTTAAAAACCTCTTTGTCAAGGGGCCTAAAAACGTGTTAATCCATCAANCGTTGACGGAGAGAGCCCGGGTTCGATTCCCCACCCGGGAGAAGTTATTTTTATGGTATATTTTGATGAAATGCTCAGTAAAAATTAAAGGTACACACGAAAACTAATAAAAGGGAAACACTGGGCCTAAGTGAATATGAACTCGTATATGAGAAAGTTTGTCTGAGTTGTCTCGGACCGATTTTTATCTTTTATACCGACATGTATTTTCTAAAATGTTTTAGAATCCATGAACTAAAAACTAGTATTATTTCATTAAATGAAACGAGAACTTACTTGAGTGAACTTGGTTTTTTATTGGAGTCGTATTTGAACATCATATTATTAACCCAAGTGTCTCCGTGGTTAAAAACGTTAATCCGACTTTCATCGAATTCTCCAACTTTTAACACTTTTTCTGTTAATGTTTCAATTACTTTTTCTAATCTATCAGCAACAGCGTTCCTGTTAAAAAAAATAAATAAATAAATAATACTAATTTTAAGAAAAAAGTCTAAAGACCTACAGTATGTGCGTGACGAGTTGTGACTTTTGTGACTCAGATTGACCAACCTAAATGAGGGAAAAAAATAGAGCCACCAGGCCTGTCTTTTTGTTTGTCCATTTTTGTTTGCCTAGTTGGCCCTACCTTCTTGTATTCTAATTGTGTTGGCTCCATATTTCTGCACAGACTACAGACAGACAGACAAACACGGTTTAAAAACCTCTTTGTCAAGGGGCCTCAAAATGTGTTAATCCATCAAAATCATCACTGTACTTTATCTTTATAAATAACATGTTTATGAGAAAGTAAAAAAAATATTTCACTTTCGTTTTTTTTTAATGTTATTATTTTCTTTAATTTTGGGATATGGTTTTATATTCAATATAAGATATTGTTCAGTTCACACTGATTATGTTTACTTTTTTATATTCGTACCTTCTTTTTTTTGTAAATTTAAGAATTTTGTAATTAATATTAATGTAAAATAATCTTAATTTGTGTAGCTAACTTAACTTTGATCTTAATTTCTTTGCCTTAATAGAATCTGTGATATTACTAACAATATTTTTTTAAAAAACTATATTATAATTTTGTGTATTGTTGTGTTTTTTTTTACAATTATATTTGTTTTTTGTACTATTTGGTTACTGTTTATTTCTTTAATTTAGATTGTACTTTTGCCTTAACTTTTTTATTTTTTATTCTTTTTTTTACTTATAAACATTTAAGAAGTATATTAAAGAATAGAGCGTGTATTATTATTATTATTTTTTTTTTATACTAGGGGGCTTCGCCCCCTACTCGCTTCGCCCCCTGCTTCGCTTGCCAACCCCCGAAAAGACGTGGTAGCGGCCGATGTGGTATAAGAAGGGAAATAGTTTAGTTATGGAATATGTAATGGGAAGTAGTTAGTGGCTGAGGTGTAGTGGGGTTATNGTGCTGAAATTTGAATACTTGAAAAAAATTTTAACCCAACCACCAGAATAAATATACTGAAGTTAAAAATTAAATATGCGCATGCGCAAGTCACAAAAATGTGGTAAACTCTAAAATTGATTTTTTTAAAACATTTTTTGAGTGGGGTATCAAATGAAAGCTGCTGCATAGTAGGTTACAAATCGACTGTGTACCTGCAATACCCCGTAACCCTCAAAATCAAGATTTTTTTTATTTTTTTTTTTATATTAGTTATATCGACCCATGTGCAAAAGCTAGTAAGCCTTAAGCAATTATTTTTTATAGACACTAGGGGGCTCCGACCCCCTACTCGCTTCGCTCGCCAACCCCCGAAAATACGTGGTTGCGGCCGGCGTGGTGTGTGATGGGATGAGTATAGTTATGGAATATGTGAAAGGAAAAGTAGTAGTGACTGAGGTGTAGTGAGGATGGACGCAATTTCTATCTCCTTTTCTTTTCTCGCTGAAATTTTAATGTACCTACTCTCTGTCTCTCCTTACAGGCTTTTCTCTTCTCTGACGAATATAATATCACCCTCACTCTGTCTACACGGTTAGAACTATGTCACACTCAAGATCTCCCCTTTCCCCCCCGGACTCAACTCTCTTCTAGGGGGGGTATCGCCTATCACACTCCACACTCAGTGAAGTATGTCCCTCTCACTCTGAACTCGTTTGTTTACAAAACTTTTTTAATAATATAGATAGATATTTATTATTAATTAGCAATGACATAATTTCCTCTTATTGAAAATGTCATTTAACCCATAAAATCTGTAAGAGTTATGGGAGTTTTCTACAGTCCATTTCTCAGGCAATTCTAAGCCATATTTAATCAATAAATGTTAATTTTTGCCTGCCCTGATATTTATTTGTCACACATTTAGTATGCCCAGGTGCCTTCTGAATATGTACCTATCACCTTCCTCTATTTTTTTTTATACCCGATTAAGGTTGCACTTCTTTAGACTGTTACTCCCTATGTTTTTTTTAGAATATAAATGGACATAACTATTTATACATTCCTTAGTCTATATAACAATTATAACGTACTTTGGGACAAAGGAATATCACACTTCTGTTTATATAAGGGGAGTAACAGTCTAAAGAAGAATATTCTGTACACTTTTTTTTAGATTGTTACTCCCTTCTGGTTCTTTTATAAGGGGAGTACCAAATATAAAATAGTGTCATTAAGGCCTTATAAGATAAGATTAATATATTTTTTGAGGAGAAACTGTTTCTTTAAATCCTTCATTATTATATATTCGTGTTCTAACTTTAACTCTCATTTAATTTTTTTTTTTTAATAAATGAGTCCTTAGGCCAGTGGCACCAGACTTAATTTTATATTTAGAAAAAAAGTAAATCAATTTAAATCTCTATTTAGATAAGTTATTGTACTATTTGAAGACTAACAAATCAAAACAGACAATTTTTTTTGTTTATTAGAATAAATGTGGTTGCCTTAGCCTTAGCAATAACATATCATTTCGAGGTGCGTAGGGACACTACTCTTCACATCTCTTTTACAAGAAAAAATATTAGTGATGTTTATCAAATGCCGAAATTTGCTACCATACTTCTAGGGCGTAGGACAAATTTTAGAACACATAAAAAAAAGTTAAAAATGATTCATTTTTTAAAAATAAAACTATTTATTTACATTTAATATAACATCCAATAATTCAGGTAAATCATTTTGCATTACTTTCGTAAACTGAGGATTTAAATATATTTGACGTTTTTTCGAATTCACTCCTGTATCTTTAATTAATTCATTGATTGGTAAAAAATCTTCTTTTGGTACCATGATTAGTGGTCTTATCCTGAAAGAAACACTTAGAGCTAATGGCGCCAGCCTGATAAGTTCACTTTTGACCAAATCTGGCGTTGGTCTAGGAAGAGAAGGTTCGTGTAGGTCAAGATATGTGGTAAATGTATCACAGTAAGCTTGGATCCACTCATCTAAGTGTTGTTTCTTATTCTGAGAGCTAACACTTGTGTTAAGAAAGTAACACAAGTCACATCCGAATGAGTTGTAATGAGAGAGTTGGAAATCAACAAATCTGAAAATTAATATTAAATAATAATTATTAGTACTTCTTTAGATTGTTACTCCCCTATGATATAATTATTTCTACATTCCTTTGTCTAAATAACTATTATTACTAAGAGATGTTAAGTCCAATGTACTTTGAGACATAGGAATATTAAACTTCTGTTTTTATAAGGCAATCCATAACATTCTATACACCTTCTTTAGATTGTTAATATATTTTGTTTTTATAAGGGGAGTAATAGTCTAAAGAAGAACTGTACACCTCTTTAATTGTTTTACTTCCTTCTCTTTTTATAAGTGGAGTTACAGTCTAAAGAAATTGTTGCTATTGCCTAATTGTTGATATAATATATAATTAGAATAACATGATTTGCATGGCACATCCATGTATAATATCCATATCTAACATATATAATAAGATGGTGGAGCAGAAGATGTTGGGGCACAAGTTGGAGGAAGGTGCTACGGGAGGCCCTGATGGCTGCCCGGGTCCGTTAAAAATGGCCTTACCGGGCCCCCAGTGTTAATATAACTGTAAGGTAAACTGCGACAAGAAGAGACTGTAGGAATTTTAACCCAGACGCACCTAAACGGGGGCGGCGCCTAAAATTTGAAACTTTGTTCGGTTTTTAATTTTAGCGACGCTCCCGATAGGGCGTTGGGGTCGAAATACCTACAGTGTCTTCTCCTCGGTTTACCTTATAACTGCCTGGTACGCCCTTATTTTTTTTCCGACCCAGGCAGCCACCAGGGCCTCCCATTGCGCCTTCCTCCAACTTGTGCCCCAACATCT
>KZ652130.1:7036-27203 GCA_001010745.2 Gerris buenoi
AGCCATGCAATAATAAATACTAAATAAAGAATATTAAAGATGGTATAATAATTTTATCATATTATTAAAAGAAAATATACACCTTTTTGGCTCTCCTGAAAAATGCCCTTTTTGACATACGACAAGTTTCAGTGACGATATAACGTATCAATCGTAGATAAAATTATTTTTTAATACGCTTTTATGAAGTTGATAGAATTTTTAAAGTGTTCAAAAGGACACACGGTTTATAATTTTATATACGTGTACCGACTATGTGTTTATTTGTTTTTACTTTCTCATATATATAACATGTAGTATATATCAAGAGAAAGTATTGTGATTGCGCGAAAATCTTTTAATCAAGTCGATACATTTCTCGATAGAATTCCTTATAAAGTGTTTAACAGGGTAAACGGTTTGCTCTTTGTTTTTTCATTTCTTTTCACACACAGCTTTCAGACAGTAGAATGGAAATTACAGATATTTCTTAAAAGGTACACAGGGGAACCTGAGTACACGTTACAATGATCAAAATCTTAAAATCGTATTTTCGCGCAATCGCAATACTTTCTCTCAATATAATACTACTTATATGAGAAAGTAAAAACAAATAAACACATGAGAGTTAGGTGTAGAAAAGAGGTAACAAAAAAAAACAAGATCAATCGATCAGAAATGATGTTTGATTCTGATAAGAATTTGAAATTCTTTGCTTTAACGATCAGAGAAAAAAAATCTTAAACAACAAATTAAACTATTTGTGTCGTTTATTTGCGAGACGCTGAAGAAAAATTTAAATATGGACTTGATTGGGAACATAAGATAAATTTTTTAATTGTGGTTGTTTGAAAAAAAAAGAATCTATTGAAAAACTCGTAAATTTTAATGAGATAGTTTTATTTTAGTCATACTATAGAGGCGTTGTTTTGGAAATGCAGTAATGAATATGATTTAAAAAGGTGAGAAGGCTTTTACACTATAAAAAGATTGTTCCATAAAAAAAAACAATTTTAACGAATAAGATACGTCATAAGTTTTAAAGCTATCAACAAACGAATTTATTAGTGAAAGAGTTTACATTAAAGAATACAATTAAACTCGAACAAAAATTTCATGTAAGCATTTCACAGTTTTTTCCTCTTTTTATTCTATTAAAAGCTTTTTTTAAAGCCGTTTTTAACCTTATCATATATTAGTAACATAATTAATAAGCCAACAAATGTATACATTATAGATCCTATTTTTCATTAAAATCGGACAGACACGGACCAAAAATGTTCCCTGATATCTGAATGGGATTTTTGGCATTTTAGAGAATTGAGACATAAAAAATTGTTCGATTTTCAGATTGACCACATAATAAGCTTCTACTAGTTTCGGTGAGCTCGGAAGCAAATACAACAGTCAATCAAAAGATGAATCTAATGATAGTTTAAGCAATTTGTGTCTATAAATAATTTAACCGGAAGACTAAAAAAATGTAATGAGCCATAACTAAAAAATGCAGGTTCTACAAAATAATAAGGGCGATTTTACTCTACATTTAGTTAAATTGTTCATTTTTCTTCTAAAGAATTAATATTCAGCTTAAAATTCAGAGCGTTGCGGATGTTGATTACCTATGTAAATTATTCAAAAAAACAAATAAGATGAAGTTAATCGATTTCAGAGAAAACAGGAGGTACTAATATACAGTTGAAATTTTACTCAAAAACTATTCCAAAATATTAATATTTTGGAAAAACAACTAAACAAACTGGCATTTCCTTAGATTTTAACTCCCCTTATAAAAAAAACAAAAGGGAATAACAATTTAAAGAAGGTGTNATACGTCATAAGTTTTAAAGCTATCAACAAACGAATTTATTAGTGAAAGAGTTTACATTAAAGAATACAATTAAACTCGAACAAAAATTTCATGTAAGCATTTCACAGTTTTTTCCTCTTTTTATTCTATTAAAAGCTTTTTTTAAAGCCGTTTTTAACCTTATCATATATTAGTAACATAATTAATAAGCCAACAAATGTATAAATTATAGATGATAAAACAAATAATTCTCACAAATAACTCAAATAAGATGTAAAATAACTTACTTACAGATGTGCGCTTTTTACTCTATTAAAAGCTTTTTTAACTGTTTTTAACCTTATCATATATCAGTAACACCATTAATAAGCCAATAAATGTATACATTATAGATGATAAAACAAATAATTGATTAAAAAATAATAATGAAATAAAATAGCACTGATAAAACCCAGTCGTATATCAAATGTTATGAGCCAGCTAACCTAGCAACACACACTTTTTTACGTAAGTTACGTCACACTTCCTCGGCGTATTAAAATAGTCTGTCAATTAGTGTGGCACATAGCTTCCTCACGGCCTATTGTAATTGTCCTTTAATTTTATGCTTTTGCAACCCATTATTTCCAAAATTAATTTAATTTTCCCTCGTTTTTAAATTAGTTAACATTATGACCTACCATCCTAATTTCATTAAAATCGAACGAGAAGACACAGAGCCAAAAATGTTCACTGATGTCTAGAAAAGGATTTCTGTCTTGGGATTTTCGGAATCGGAGACATGAAAAATATTGGTTATTTAGAACGTCAAATAGCTTCTTACTGTTACCTTCGGTAAACTCGGAAGAAATAGTACATTACGCGTCGAGTGTGGAAAGTAGCATTTTGCATGCGAGTGTGGAGTTTGCATCCGAGCGACAGCGAGGGTAGTAAAACCACACGAGCGATGCAAAATGCCGTTTTCGCACGAGTTGCGTACCGTAATTTATCTAAAATTGTTAGATTTTAATAATAAATGCAGAAAAAAAGTAATAAACTTCCTATATGTAAGCTCGTATTTTCTTTTGATAAAGATGACATCAATTCGTTAGTTGTATTTTGTGCCGAATTAATTATTTCGGAAGGCGTATTATTCTCCTCATAGTCATAATCACTTAAATCACTCATTGAATTCACAATAAACTCGATACAAACAGTTACTTAGAAGAGGAATTGTTCAAAACTATGAGACACGCATGCGCAATTAATACAGGTGCGTAAAGAATCACTTTCTACGAATCTAAACAGAGATACAATGTTTATATCGTCACTGAAACTGCAAATTGTCGTATGTCAAAAAACGTATTTTTTATTATTGGTTAAAACTGTTGCATATAGTTATCCTCACTTGCTGGTAAATTATCGTTAAGTCATCAGCTTTTCAAATAAGAGATATAATAAAATATCAATTCGTTGTATGTTTTTTTCTTTTAACTGTAAATTGAAGTATGTTTTGATTTATCTTTAGAACAATATTAGCTCTCATCAGGAAGATATATTACAACTTGTTTTTATTGTTACATGACCCATAAATAAGTGTAACTTTTGTTTTCATATCCTCTTTTAAAAATAATATGAATAAAAACTAATTTTAAAAATGTCGTATGTCTAAAAATTTAAACGAAAAAGGTTGTATGTTAGGTGCAAAGTGTTTTTTGTTTAAAAATCTTGACTAATATTTGATTGCAAAGTGAATGTATTAAGCTGTATTAATTATAATATTAAATCCAATGCTTCAGTTGTTTAGCCGTGCAATAATAAATACTAAATAAAGAATATTAAAGATGGTATAATAATTTTATCATATTATTAAAAGAAAATATACACCTTTTTGGCTCTCCTGAAAAATGCCCTTTTTGACATACGACAAGTTTCAGTGACGATATAACGTATCAATCGTAGATAAAATTATTTTTTAATACGCTTTTATGAAGTTGATAGAATTTTTAAAGTGTTCAAAAGGACACACGGTTTATAATTTTATATACGTGTACCGACTATGTGTTTATTTGTTTTTACTTTCTCATATATATAACATGTAGTATATATCAAGAGAAAGTATTGTGATTGCGCGAAAATCTTTTAATCAAGTCGATACATTTCTCGATAGAATTCCTTATAAAGTGTTTAACAGGGTAAACGGTTTGCTCTTTGTTTTTTCATTTCTTTTCACACACAGCTTTCAGACAGTAGAATGGAAATTACAGATATTTCTTAAAAGGTACACAGGGGAACCTGAGTACACGTTACAATGATCAAAATCTTAAAATCGTATTTTCGCGCAATCGCAATACTTTCTCTCAATATAATACTACTTATATGAGAAAGTAAAAACAAATAAACACATAGTCGTTACACGTATATAAAATATGTAGGTCGTATTATCAGATCATAAAAGCAAAACAAACCTTAAGAGCAGAGACAACCGCTAAAAGATGTTGGGTTTAACAACCATAAGGGGAACTTTTTTTACATAGTAAAAGATTACATCATAAAATGTATATGTAAATAAGAAGAAAAATCCTTATTTAACATTTTCTAGTTACTTTAAAAAAGTAAATTTCCAAACTTGGAAATAAAAACTGTGATAAATTATTTTCTGTATTTTTAAAAGGAAGAGAAAAAAACCTCTTTGACTAAGAAATTAAATTAATAATTTATAAAACTTAGCGCAAGGAACTAAAATATTTTCAATCTAGTTTGAATAAGATAAACAGGAATTGTTTATTACCATGTAAGGTTTTAGAGAGATGTAGGAAGAGGGTTGCTATAGAAGGTAAAAGCAAGGCACGGGGTAGACTGTGGCCTAAGTCCAGGAATGGAGCGCCACATTTTATTATGCGCATAATGTTTCTAGATTTCTTATGTGCTACTTGGAACTTGAACCAAGAGATGGAATAAACAAGATTTCTTGTTCTCCAACAATTTTACATTTAAGTTAAAAGCTTATCTTTAAGATTGTAACATTTTATTATATAAAATCAAATTTTCGTACTATATCTTATCTCTTACAACCTGATTAGTGTTTGGATTCAAAAATGTCAAGCTAAAAATGCTCCACAAACTAAGTTTCTTAGGTTTCGTGCAGCTTAACCACATTTAATATAAAGTGTTTGGTACTTCTTTAGATTTTTACACCATTCTTTTGTCTAAATAACTATCAAGACAAAGGGATGTTTAGCCCAATGTGTTTTGGGACAAAGGAATATCAAACTTCTGTTGTTATAAGGGAAGTAGCAGCCTAAAGAACATTCCATACACCTTGTTCAGATTGTTACTCCCCTCTGTTTTTTTTTATGAAGGGAGTAACAGTTAAAAGAAGAGCCAAGTTTTTTTGTATAAAGTTGATATTCTTCAATTAATCATATGCTGTAATTATCTGCGGTTAGTGTGGGTTTTAGCGTGAACAATCGTTGTACTACATTCTTCATTCAACAACATTCCACTATCCATAATAAATCTGACAGAACACAACAACAACAACAAGAACAAAAAAATAGTAATGCTAAATTTTATTCATTTCAATTTCTTTTTAGTCCAAAATTAATAATTTTATATTATGTTAGCTCGTTCATAACAATAGTTTAACCATTGGCAATTTACTTGACATTAATAGAGTAACTCTTAAAGTAGTAAAGTAACTCACAATAAAATAAAAAATAAAATAATTCGAAATACATCTTGAATATACTTACAGATTTTCATTTAACAAGGCAAATAATATATTTTTTAAAAATTTATTTTAAAACAAATAAAATAATCAGAAATAAAAATATATAATTCATATTGATAAATTGTCCAATTGCATTAAAATGAATAATTATATAAAAACGTTTTATTTACTGTTTCTTATTTTTATTATAAAAAAAGATTTATAGTTTCAAGTAATAAATTAAGAACTGTTATAAGTTTTTAATTAATTATCTTAGTAGTTTTTTTATTATCAGAACAAAAAAATCGAGAGTAAAAAAAAATAAAAAGATAAATACATAAATTAAAACAACTTTATTTTAAATAAATTTATTATCTTGTAAGTATAAAATAAAGTTGGCAATGTAATAAAATTGGGGAAATAATCAGACGTTAAAGATTAATCTGGTTTAAGTTGAATTCGTTTATAATGTTTAATTATATGTATAAATGGTTCAACTGAAGAGATCTAAGCGGCATGTTTAAGTCCAACAGAAAGAAATGTTTTGGAAATGGAGAGTTAGGTCCCGCTGAAGTTCCTCGTGACTGTTTATATGGACAAAAGAAAACATTTTTAAAAAAAAGGAACCGGTTTAAATAATAAATAAATAAAAAAAAAGGTTGAAGAAGAATAAATTATAAAATCTCATGAGGAACTTTTTTATAAAAAACTAAAAAAAAGGGAAGCGCCTCAAATGCAAATATAAATAAAAACATGAAAAAAAGGACATTTGACAAAACCAATAATTCCTGGAGACATTTTTAGAGAAATTACGACGACATTTATTTTTTTTTGTGAATAACAAATGCAATTAAGTATATTCGGGGAAAAAGAAACATTTTAAAATAAAATGTTTATTTAAAGGCATTGGAAAGAGAAGGGAAATACAATAGGCTTGGTGAATAAAAAGAAATAAAAGATAATAAATTAATTTTAAAGTACAGAAGTAAAGGTACTATATAAATAAATATTTACATGTTTAATTAAAACATATGATATGGATAAATAATCAGTTATGTTATATAATATTATTTACTTGTTTTCCCCATTAAGTATATACAATGTGTAAAAGATACTTATATCAAATATTATGAATTTAAATTATATTATATTACTGATCTAAATTTAGAAGTGAATACTAATTTATTCGAGAAAATAAAGTATTAAATGTTGAAGAAAGGAAAGTGAAAATAAATTTAATCCTTATAAAGTGTTTAACAGGGTAAACGGTTTGCTCTTTGTTTTTTCATTTCTTTTCACACACAGCTTTCAGACAGTAGAATGGAAATTACAGATATTTCTTAAAAGGTACACAGGGGAACCTGAGTACACGTTACATTGATCAAAATCTTAAAATCGCATTTTCGCGCAATCGCAATACTTTCTCTCAATATAATACTACTTATATGAGAAAGTANATAATAACAATAAATTATCTTTAAAAATAAGTAAGGACAAGAGATCAATGATTAAAACCGTCACTTAATGTCGTGACAGAACCATATAAATCAAAAACCAAGATAATTTTGAAGAACTAAAACAAATTAAAAGTATGGTTCTTTGTCATGCAAGCTCCCCTTAAACTTACGATATGATAATGATTTAATGATAATAGTCTTAGGAAGATCCATTCAATTATAAGAAAATTAATCGAAAAATAAGTAAAAATAATTAACACAAAACAAATTAAAAGAAAACACAGTGGTAAGTGTTCGAACAATAGCAGAAATTAGAGTCTGTCTGCACAAAGCCTAAAACTAAAACAAAATTTGGCATTAATTTTCAGAAAAATCATACCCGGATGGGTTTTCAAGACATAAATTTTAGTCCAAATTTGGGGCGATCCCTCTGAAAATAACGTGAAAACAAGTTTTCCACGATTTTGATTAAGCAAATTCTAAAATTAGTCCATTTAAATACGAATCTAACGATATAAGCCGTTTCCCCGTGAAAAATCTAGTTCCTGAGACGCTACAGCTTTAAACGCGGACGGAGAGAGGCCGGGTTCGATTCCCCGCCGAGGAGAAGTTATTTTTATGATAAATTTTGATAAAATGTTCAATAATAATTAAATGTATTTAAGAAAATTAATAAAATGGAAAATACTGGGCTAAGTAATAATTAACTCGTATATGAGAAAGTTTGTCTGAGTTGTCTCGGACCGGTTTTTTATTTTTTTTTTTTAAAGTATAGTTTAAAAGACATTTTAGACATGGGTCTAATAATCTAAAAATAAATCTACTTCTTTTGACGTAGTCATAGCAACAACAATCAATAAGAGTCGATAAAAAAAGGAAAAAGATTTTAAAGAGAAAAGTTAAAAAATAAAAGTCTTTTGTAAAAGAACGTCGGACAAAAGAAAACAAAAAAGTAAAAAAAAAAATATAATAAAAAGAAAATTGAGACGAAACTTTTTCAAACTTTAAACTTTTGAATGAACTTCTTTTACAAACAGCCTTATTAAAAGAGTTTAAATATATAAATATACATAGGTATATAAAATAGTACAACTCAAGCAAAAGGATATCATTAATTTTAGTTCTTGGGTAATGAGGTCTAAAAATGGAAACCCTATAATAGCCTTTTAAAAGCCTAAATTGTTCCTCGCTATTCAACTAAAAATATTCCCCAGCTCTTGGTTATTTATAAACCCTATTTTTAATAGTTAAAATAAATAAAGGAAAAAATATTACCATGTTTTTCCCTATATTCTAAGGAATATAAATGAAGCTTGTTTTTACATAAAAATATGAAAAATAATTAGAATACAACAACTTGTGTAATAACAATAAATTCAAAACGAAAAAAAGTAAAATAAAAATATTTTATATCGAAGATAAAATGCATTTCTACTTATTTTATACTTTATATACCTACATATAGAAAAATAATTAAACTTTTTCCTCTAAAAAAATACATTAAGTACTATAAAATAAATTGAATACATAAACAATAGAAATAAGGACAAACAAATAATTCAATTATTGTAAATATTTTTTTAAGATTAGATATTTATTCATTTATTTTGAGATTTAGAGAATAATAATAATGTACGACCTAAATCACACTGAAATCAAGTATCAAGAATTCCAAGATACTGATAATTTTATTTTTTTATTTAAGCTGAATTAGTTCTGTTTTAATTTAAGTTATCGCTTGTTCATGAAAGTATTCACAGATTGTAAGGTATGACTTAATTATAGTGGGAGGTATTACTTCTGATATTATATTTATTTTTGTCAAAACCATTTTAAGTTGATTTAATATAAACGTAGTATGAAAAGTATTACATGCATTATTCGCAATAGAAAGTATAATAAGATTTAAGATTATTCAAATTTTATCGTCTTACTTACTTCAAAGCTTCTATATAAAACCTAAAAGGTAAAGTTTATACTTATAACAAAAAACCTGATAGTAAAAAAAAGATTCTTCCCAATCTCTACTATAAACATTTTAAGTCATGTAATACTATCAAAGTCCAGTGAACTTTATTTAGTATGAAATTGGCTAAAAGACACTTATTTAAAAGGAAGGGTTACAAAGTCGTTTAACTGAAGGCCAGGTCAGGTGTCAAATGCTGAGTTATTTATAAGAACCTATTCCAATGTGCATATATCTCAAGCATATACCTGGCTATGACCAAAAGCCTTAACCTACATCAACTTTACTATCCTTTCTTTCTATAGACCAAGTCGAATTCTTAGAATACAGTCTCACGTTGAATGAATAGGTATAGGTAAACTTTAATATGTGAGTACCTAGACTAAGATTGTAAAAACTTTTTGGCCACTGCATCCACTTCTAAAACTTTCTACATATTTTCTATCGTTGACGATTTCGAAGAATTAGAAATTTACGTTACATTATTATCTATAGGCTTTAGTAATAGCAATAAGTTTAACTAGCCAGCCACAACTTTAACTATACTAACAGTCACAGTCACTAGTACAGAATAGTAAAATAATATGGAATCAGACTACTAACAGGAAGTAATATAGAATAGTGAAATATGGAATCAAACTACTAACAGTAACTGATATAGAAAAGTGAAATATGGAANTAGAGGGTCTAGGCTTTTATACATATTATAATATAATAATGTATAATATAACTACGATTCTATCACTAAATATATAAAAAAAGTAAGATATTATCTTAGTGTATACCTTGTTGAAAAATGAAATAAAAATACTTGTACAATTAAATTGCGAAAGCAAACAAATAAAATGCATATAGTAAAAGTAAAAAAATAAAAAAATGGCAACCTGTTGCTTTTTATATATTTAGGATTAACAGGACAAAAAAAAAGAGAGAATAAAGTCCGTAAGAAAGAAATCAATTCCATGTTATATTCTTTTATTTAGTACCCAAGTCTTATAGTAGGGTGTTTTATGGACTTTGTCACTCGGGTCTTTGGGATTTTTACAACCTCAGGTTTATGTCATAATAAAATCTCTAACTTTAATACAAAACCACAATTCGTACAACATTCCAAATAAAATATTCTACAATTGTATGTTTAGGATTCCGACATAAATGCTTTGACTTCGTTTTATGATATAATCTTAATTTTTTTTTTCTATACCTTACAATTTAATATTAAATTATTAATTCATAAGAAACGTTCATGTCAAATATTACTTCTTAAGAAATAAATTCATGGTATAAAATAAATGTCACAAACCATGCCATAGATTGAATAAAATAATCTTCAAATACGCACCTGAAACAAAAAAAAAAAAAAAAAAAAAAAAAATTAACGTAAATTAATTAAAAGTAAATTCATTAATCAAGACAAATATATTTAATTAAAACAGATTTAGGAAGTGGGAGAATTATTAATGATTGAAGGAGTAAGGGCTATCGATTTCATATAATATACAATATATCTATTTTAAAAATTCTTTACGATACGATTCTAAATTTTAAATTAAAATTTCTAAGATTATATTATTCCTTACGAAAATGTATGATAGTTTTGGTAAATTCTACAATTCTACACCAAAACAAGGTTTTAACTAGCTATGTTTAGTTTAAATTAAAAGGTATACACAAATAAATAGTAAAGAAAAAAATGAGAATGCTCTGTAACTAACATAGAATAAGACAAAGTAATATAATTAATAAGATTATGCCACAATAGCTAATTATTAATTATCAGTGTCAAATCCCATTAATTAGTGAGATATTTGTGAACTAAATATGAACAATTGAAGAAGACGAAACCGGTAGATATATATAACGAGTATTTCAATTTTGGTATATTAACCAATTTAAAAAAATGGATATTTTTTGAGTAAATTCTATAAAATATCGGTTTAAGAAACTAACTCTTTTTACTATAATATATTGAGTATTTCAGTTGTGGTATATGATACTAAACTAACAAATGATAATTTTTGAGTAAATTTTAAAGAAAATCTCGGTTGAAGAAACTAACTTTATTTTTGTAAATCCAATTATTTACATTTTTGGCTATAATTTCGTAAATAAAATAGTGAAATATGCTTGATATTTAAACGTATAAAGAAAAGTAAAAGGTTTATTATTAAACGTAAGATAATCCTATAACATGAAATTAACAACAAAAATCAACAATATTACAAAGCATACTAAAGAAGAGATAAGATAAGAGAGTACGCTGCCTTATCACAACTCCGTTATGACTTAATCCTCTGTAAATGTTAAACTCGTATTATTTACTTTATAATCCAGAAATCTTTGTTTACACTAAAGGAAACACAGGTTAATTTTAAATCCAGATTGTATATTAAAGCTAATCAGAACTCACAGATAACCAGGCATTTATTTTTAAAAGATTTTTTAAAATTCGTGCTTATTATACTATGATGCTGCTATGATAAAGTGCCTTTATGATTATAATACCTAGACATAAAGGTACATTTAAAAGGAAAAACATTTAAAAGGACTTATTATACGAACACATAATGTTATTTATAATTTATAACAAAAACCTTTCTTTATTTTCAACTTGCTGCATTTGTAATATTTTATAACCTTTAGAACGGAATTCTATGACCTAGTTTCTAAACGTAACGACTTAATATTGAAAGGAGGGACAAGGGAATGTTATGTGCAGCACCTCGGAAAATGGGAAAATTATTCCATTGTGATGTGGTTAATGGGTTACAAAGCTAAAGGTTGGTTTAACATGAATATTGAAGGAGATCGCTCCACAACCCACTTATTGTAAGGGATATAAAGATATTATACAGTTTTTAGAAAGAAACATTTATTTTATATCCTAACTAGGTACTTTCTAAACTACAATATTAAATTATTTATTAATAATTATTTAATAAATAATTATTTTTTGGTCAATATCTATTANCCGTTAGTTCAAACTATAAGCTGGCGCTATTCAATTGAATTAATTTTCTTATCTGTTAAATTAATTTTTATTTATCATTACAAAACTATTATAAGCAAAAATACTTATGTACGATTTTGATTAAATTGAGATAATAGGTCCTAATTATAGAAATAATTTTAATTTCGCACCGATACCTTTCTCTTCCGAATAGACATCAATTTTTAATTATTAATACCAATATATATTTAAAAGTACTCCTCTGATACTTTAGACATATGGTTAATTTTTGTCGAAAGTAGCCCATAAATGGTCCCATATTTATCTTAATCGTCTGCAAAAATTTAATTTTTCTTAAAAATAAGAGTTAACCTACTAGGAATCGAAACATTTAAAAAATGCAAAAACTACAGAAAATATACACAGAAAAATAAAAAAAAAACACCAACAATCCAGAAAAGAAAGACTGATTTTAGTTGATTTTTAATTTACAGCCATGAAAAAAAAACTGTCTAATTTAACAAGGTTTTATTTAACATTGCTTGTTTATGAGGAAGAAATTTTATAATTCATTTTAACCTTTTAACCTATTAATTAATTAAAAATAAAATTTCCAATAACGAGGAAGCTATAACTATTACATATTTAATAAATTTCCGAGGACAGTGCGATGCGAGCTAATTAAAAGCACATAAAAATATATTTTTTTCTTTCTTAATTCATCAGATTTTTTAATAAATAATAAGCGGAAAAAAGTGGTAAAGAAAGAAACGAAAAAATTATCATTTTAAATGTACAACGTTAAGAAAGCTTCAAGCTAGCTTATTGTTAAGTACTGCAGTGTACAAGTAACATTATTTACTGTTATGTGTACAGCAGAAAAATTAATTACTTACGGTTAGTACAGACAGCTCGGTAATTTAAAAATCAATACGAAACCATTCACTGTGTATCAATTTTCTTTTACAAAATGGTTTAGTGCAGAGTGTAGAGGAATTAAAAAAGGAATGAATGTAATTGTGTTTAGAATTTAAATGAACTTTCAGGACAAGAGAGAGGAAGAAATGAAGAAAAAAGATAAGTTTACAACTAAAAAGGATAGTAAGGAAAAGAAATTCTTGATGAAATAAAAAGAAGTTTGAAGTAAAGGTAGGAAATCTGGTTTGAAATGAGCAAGGGTGAACTTTACTCGTTTAGCATTCCGGTAGAGGTGCTCGAGTCCTTAGGGAGATGGCGGCAGTTAGAAGTGAGGGGTTTGGGTTGGTCTGAATTATTGCATGAAGGCTCGTGCCTTACTCCAACATCACAGAACTAGTGAAAAACCCTTCTCCAGTTTAAAAACCCTAGCGCTACTCTTTCGACTCGTTATATAAAGAATGCAAGCTTTCTGTCAAGAATTTAAATCAAGACCTAGTATTCTTTCATCGTTCAAATGAGAACAATGCTTCGAGGGAAATTAAGTAATTAAAAACAGCTGGTTATAAATAATCAACAGGTGATACTTTAAGTTGATTAGTAGTCTCTTATGTTAAAAGTAAACAATTACCAACCTTCATTTTGTAGTTTTTCAATTCTAAATTTATTCATGCTTTGAATGCCAATCAATAAGCTAAAGTGAAGTTGGAGAAAAAACATTAATAGTAATATGCAATCTTCATTGAAACGATAAGAGGATTTTTAGTTTCCTTTTGAAGTTGAAGGGTTTCATCAAATGCAGTAATTCGAATAAATGTTTAGAAGTGAATGAATACTTTATTAAACTATCTAACAATTATCTTTTTTTCACATTGGTTTTAAAATTGTATGGTTGCATCTAATAATTAGAAGCTATAGATTGCACGCATAGTAAATTCAAAAGGCTTATCATTTCTATAATCGAGTAGTGTCCTGACGGAGATGAATCATCTCGAAATGATTTGATATAGCTAAGGCAACCACATTTATTCCAATAAAAATAAATGTTTTGTTTTGATTTGTTGCTCTTTAAATAGGTATCTAAATTAATTTGCTTGGTTTTACTTTTTTTCTAAATATAAAATTAAGTCCGTTGCAATGGGCTAAACGCCTCGTTAATTTATAATCAGCAAGGAATATTGATTATAGTTATTTACTAATTTACCCTCTAGTATACATTGTTCAATAAATATAACAAATTAGAAATTTTATATTTATCATACTTGCTTGTGTATTTGTCATATGTTTGAAGCAATCAACTTTTATTATTTATCTAACTCCAAGATGTTATGTATGCAAAGTTAGATAATTAATTAACCAACTACCGTGGAAGCTACGATATTAGAAAACAACCTGGTTAAATACCAAATGAACTACTGAAAAGAAGAAAAAACAAATCTATTGATGAATGATCTCTTTTAATTACAAAGCCTTCCTACTGAAAGGGCTCTTAATTTTTAATTATGAGAAAAGATTTTCTTAACTAAACTCCGTTAGTTCATACTATAATCTGGCGCTATTCAATTGAATTACGACTGTAATAACATTTTATTCAACTAACAAGAATAACTGTTTGACTAAAAAGTATTAATTCCTACCTATAATTTCCGCAATTTAGAAAAGCATTTTTTAATAAAGTTATAACAAGTGTAATTATTCTGATTCTTAATGAATTAAGGTTTTAGCTTTAGTTTTAAAATAACCAAATTTTTTATGATTACTTCAGAACTAAATGTAAATCTTAGTCGGTAGATTCTAATTGGTACAAATAATTAGTATTTTTTTAGCTTTTAAATAAATCCTTAACAACACATCAATAAAAGATTCTTTACTATNGCGAGAGCGGTGTCCGATCTGTCTACACGGAGAGCCAAAATTTGGCTAGACTGGTGTCCGAGAGTGCTCTCGGAGTGTCACCTTGAATAAAGTTCAAGGTGTGGGTAGGAGTAGGGGTGGTCTAGCGTCCACTCTCGGCGGTGCAACAAAAGTGTCGCCGTGTATTTCGGCCTTTAAAAACTAAAAACGAATTTTAATAAAATTTGTATGGTAGGTCATAATTAGCCCACTGTTAGTCCCACATAAGTTTCAACCTTCTGCTCCTTTGTTTCTCTTCCACGTGCACACATACATTTATTTACACCTATATCTTCAAAAGTACTCATCTGATTTTTATAAAATTTGGATGGTTTGTCGACAGTCGATCGCAAATAGCACCAGATTAATTTCAAATGTCCGCGCTCTTTAACATTTGCTTAATTGATACTTTAATTTATGTAAAAATTTTGACATATTAAAAAAACGGGGGGAAACAATTAAATAAATTAGATTGTAATGGCTTGTAAAATCATAAAATAAGTACGTAAAAGGATGCGAGGAAGCTATGTGCCACACTAATTGACAGTCTATTTTTTTTTATAAATATAAACAGCATAAATATAATGAAGTAACTCTGACCACCTATAATATGTTCCTTTATTTATTACTTAATATTTCTATACATTATAAAAAAAAAGTGGTTTTATGTTTTGTATCTAAATGTTGTAGAAGTTAAAGAGTAGAAATATTAAGTCCTTTATATTATTTTTCAAAGTATGTTAAGAAGATAATAAATTACTAATATTATATTATATATTTATACATATTATAATATAATAATGTATAATATAACTACGATTCTATCACTAAATATATAAAAAAAGTAAGATATTATCTTAGTGTATACCTTGTTGAAAAATGAAATAAAAATACTTGTACAATTAAATTGCGAAAGCAAACAAATAAAATGCATATAGTAAAAGTAAAAAAATAAAAAAATGGCAACCTGTTGCTTTTTATATATTTAGGATTAACAGGACAAAAAAAAAGAGAGAATAAAGTCCGTAAGAAAGAAATCAATTCCATGTTNAGAAAGACTGATTTTAGTTGATTTTTAATTTACAGCCATGAAAAAAAAACTGTCTAATTTAACAAGGTTTTATTTAACATTGCTTGTTTATGAGGAAGAAATTTTATAATTCATTTTAACCTTTTAACCTATTAATTAATTAAAAATAAAATTTCCAATAACGAGGAAGCTATAACTATTACATATTTAATAAATTTCCGAGGACAGTGCGATGCGAGCTAATTAAAAGCACATAAAAATATATTTTTTTCTTTCTTAATTCATCAGATTTTTTAATAAATAATAAGCGGAAAAAAGTGGTAAAGAAAGAAACGAAAAAATTATCATTTTAAATGTACAACGTTAAGAAAGCTTCAAGCTAGCTTATTGTTAAGTACTGCAGTGTACAAGTAACATTATTTACTGTTATGTGTACAGCAGAAAAATTAATTACTTACGGTTAGTACAGACAGCTCGGTAATTTAAAAATCAATACGAAACCATTCACTGTGTATCAATTTTCTTTTACAAAATGGTTTAGTGCAGAGTGTAGAGGAATTAAAAAAGGAATGAATGTAATTGTGTTTAGAATTTAAATGAACTTTCAGGACAAGAGAGAGGAAGAAATGAAGAAAAAAGATAAGTTTACAACTAAAAAGGATAGTAAGGAAAAGAAATTCTTGATGAAATAAAAAGAAGTTTGAAGTAAAGGTAGGAAATCTGGTTTGAAATGAGCAAGGGTGAACTTTACTCGTTTAGCATTCCGGTAGAGGTGCTCGAGTCCTTAGGGAGATGGCGGCAGTTAGAAGTGAGGGGTTTGGGTTGGTCTGAATTATTGCATGAAGGCTCGTGCCTTACTCCAACATCACAGAACTAGTGAAAAACCCTTCTCCAGTTTAAAAACCCTAGCGCTACTCTTTCGACTCGTTATATAAAGAATGCAAGCTTTCTGTCAAGAATTTAAATCAAGACCTAGTATTCTTTCATCGTTCAAATGAGAACAATGCTTCGAGGGAAATTAAGTAATTAAAAACAGCTGGTTATAAATAATCAACAGGTGATACTTTAAGTTGATTAGTAGTCTCTTATGTTAAAAGTAAACAATTACCAACCTTCATTTTGTAGTTTTTCAATTCTAAATTTATTCATGCTTTGAATGCCAATCAATAAGCTAAAGTGAAGTTGGAGAAAAAACATTAATAGTAATATGCAATCTTCATTGAAACGATAAGAGGATTTTTAGTTTCCTTTTGAAGTTGAAGGGTTTCATCAAATGCAGTAATTCGAATAAATGTTTAGAAGTGAATGAATACTTTATTAAACTATCTAACAATTATCTTTTTTTCACATTGGTTTTAAAATTGTATGGTTGCATCTAATAATTAGAAGCTATAGATTGCACGCATAGTAAATTCAAAAGGCTTATCATTTCTATAATCGAGTAGTGTCCTGACGGAGATGAATCATCTCGAAATGATTTGATATAGCTAAGGCAACCACATTTATTCCAATAAAAATAAATGTTTTGTTTTGATTTGTTGCTCTTTAAATAGGTATCTAAATTAATTTGCTTGGTTTTACTTTTTTTCTAAATATAAAATTAAGTCCGTTGCAATGGGCTAAACGCCTCGTTAATTTATAATCAGCAAGGAATATTGATTATAGTTATTTACTAATTTACCCTCTAGTATACATTGTTCAATAAATATAACAAATTAGAAATTTTATATTTATCATACTTGCTTGTGTATTTGTCATATGTTTGAAGCAATCAACTTTTATTATTTATCTAACTCCAAGATGTTATGTATGCAAAGTTAGATAATTAATTAACCAACTACCGTGGAAGCTACGATATTAGAAAACAACCTGGTTAAATACCAAATGAACTACTGAAAAGAAGAAAAAACAAATCTATTGATGAATGATCTCTTTTAATTACAAAGCCTTCCTACTGAAAGGGCTCTTAATTTTTAATTATGAGAAAAGATTTTCTTAACTAAACTCCGTTAGTTCAAACTATAAGCTGGCGCTATTCAATTGAATTAAGACTGTAATAACATTTTATTCAACTAACAAGAATAACTGTTTGACTAAAAAGTATTAATTCCTACCTATAATTTCCGCAATTTAGAAAAGCATGTTTTAATAAAGTTTTAACAAGTGTAATTATTCTGATTCTCAATGTATTAAGGTTTTAGTTATAGTTTTAAAATAACCAAATTTTTTATGATTACTTCAGAACTAAATGTAAATCTTAGTCGGTAGATTCTAATTGGTACAAATAATTCGTATTTTTTTAGCTTTTAAATAAATCCTTAACAACACAGCAATCAAAGATTCTTTACTATATCTTTATTAGAGCGGAATATAACACTTTTTTGAGAACCGAACAACACAACTGTTAGTGTTAAGACTTTAGTACCAAGGAGTGCGATGAAAAACTCTCATACACTTAATCAATTTATACATTGAAAAAAATCTAGTTAAAATTGCTCTGGTGAATTTCAATTTAATTAAAAAAAGGGGAATTAATTTTGCAACTTGGAATTAAGCGTTGAATTGGATACCACCTATTCTACATATAATTAAATAAAGTCCTTCAACTCACCATTTTAGAGAGGGGAAATTCCCTACACCACTTAACCACGGACGAGAATCAACATCTCTCATTACAAATGTAAATAGACGTTAATTAATCGAATGTCCCGTCTCACTGGACTTTCAAACAGCTCTTCACTTCAACCCAAAAAGGGGGAAATTGGTGTAGAGGAAAACGAATTGGGAATAGGAAATTCAATCCGGTAATGGTCATCAGCCTAATTCCCACTGAACCCTTGAGAGTTACCAATTTAGGGAGGGAGAAAATAAATTGGGATCCCTACTAAACTTAGAGGTTTCCAGTGGTTTAGGGTTCAATTTCATTCGGGTTGTCGTCCAGATGAATTTACTGGAGGATTTGAACGGACCAAGTAGGGTTTCCCCTCTCGCTCTCTCGACAAAGTTCAAGATAATCCAGACAAACCCTTACAGCTTTTTGACTAAGCCAATAAAAAAAAAAACTTAAAATAATTCTCTCCAAAACTTAAAGAAAAACAATGAAAGCCAATTAATATTAAATTATGACTAATATTTCAAAGCTATAATCTCTCTTCGAACATCCAAACCAATTATTTCTTACTTTCCCACTAAACTCTACTTTAGTCATTCTTATATCTAGACCATTGGTTCCCAAAGTGGGGGGCGCGCACCCCAAGGGAGGCGTGAAGACAAGTCAAGGGGGGCGTGGGGCCTCATCCAAGAATAAGGAATCTTGTAAAAAAACAAAAAAAAACAATATGAATGAAAGCTCAACCATCTTAATGATTTATTTTGTCTCTTAATTGTTCAGTTTAAATTGCAACATGTAATGTTATAAAAAAAATGTTTGGTTATTCAATGTAATATGTACTTGTTTATTAAAATTTGTTTCATGACCACATAAAATTGTGTAAGGGAGGGGGAGGAGGGGCGTAGTAAGTTTTTTTCTTGACAGTAGGAGGCGCGGTAAAAAAAACTTTGGAAACCCCTGATCTAGACAAATAAATAAATTAAGAAATAAAGTACAAGTTACTTTTAAGTGAAGAAGAAAATATTGTAAAACCATTTTAGGTCATATTCTTCTTGTTATAAGCATATTATACATATACATCAGAAAACAAAATTATGGTAAACCGTTAGCAGCAAAAGCTGCCTTCGGTATGATAGTTGCTGAAGGAATATGCAGACCATTCCGTTAGGAAAAAAGAATTTTGTTACAGTCCCCGATAGATATCCTCATTACAGATAATAAAACTTAACTTTGAGGTAGAAACTATACACATATTTTATGTATACATATTTTGGGCAATTGATCTCAGAAAAGCTTATCACCAAATTCCCATGAAACTTGATGACATTCCTAAAACTGCAATCATCATACCCTTTGGCAGGTTTGAGTTCGTTAAAATGCCTTTTGGTCTCCGTAACGCAGCCCTGACATGCCAAAGGCATGTTAGCAACACATGTTACATGTTAGCAACATTTAAATGCCAACTTGAAAAATTGAATCCCCATTGTATTTGTACCATTATAATAACATAGGATTAGCTTTAGTATATATTCATTTAAACTACATTAAGTAACTTTGTTTATTAACATGCAATGCCATATTATCTTCACATTCATCACGTTTTTGCATAGTTTTGTATACAATGTATTTCATTAATTAAGTAGAAACGCTATGAACTAACTCCCGGTGTAATATGCTTTTTCTTAAAATCCAATTATACACTTCTTAAGGGAATCTTGGGTTCCTATTGCTTTAAAACGAAATGAAGCAAATAATTCGACATCATTCGTACCCTCAATTCTTAATTTTGTTTATTTTTATTAAACACTCTCATTAAGGAACAAACATATTATAAAATATTAATTACAACTGCTTTAATTATTTAT
>KZ652130.1:27530-71676 GCA_001010745.2 Gerris buenoi
TATGTGTACGTTAACTGTTTTTATATATTTTATATTTTAAGTTATTTTTATATAAGAAAAAGAAAGAAGAATTAAGATACCTATCAAAGCAACTTTAAATTATGTTAATTCCTCCTCATTATGTGTAATCTCACTTTGTTATTAAAATACACTCGTAAATTTGATGATTCGCTTAGTAAACACGGTATAATCTGAACATTGCTGTCCTTTATTATCACCTCAATTTACTCTGTTATTAAAGCTTAACCTTTCTACCGATTTTTTTCATTAAGCAAGATAATGATGGCTCATAAGCAATCTCATCAAACCTTAAGCATCCTTACGGAACCTTAGTACAATCTCACACTTAGTATCTAAATAATGACTTTTTAGGTGGACGCGCCATTAAAAATTAAATTGCTAAATAAAAAACAAAAAAACATTTAACTTCATTAAAAAAAACTTAATTGAGTGGACAAAGAAAAACAAATAAAGCTCTTTCAGACACGTTCACAACTTTTAAAAAAAATCCAATTATCTCGTTTAAAAAGCTCGAAAAATATTTAAAGTAAGAGAGATTCGTAACAATAATTAATATCTAAATACTGAAGCGTGCATGAAATGATATTCCATAGCAAATACCTTGTAAACAAGAATTCTCATATGTATTAATTATTTTTTTTTTAGAAAAACAGATGAATAATAAATCAGAACAATAATTTTAATATTATGGCTTCGTAACATGCGGCTTTGTTTGCATCATACTAAAACAATTAGTAAAAATAATTAAATAAAAAAGTAAACAGACTTTTCTAAAGTGCCAAAAAAGGTATTATAAGAATCACGCAGGAATTGTAATTACACTTAAAAAATTTATTCATTTTCATTATGATAATTTGATACAATTATCATCAAAGTGTATGTTTGTTAATGATCAGTTGAGTTAATAGTCTGAAAAGATCTTAATTACAGCACTTAAAAATACAATGACATTCACTACATTGTTTGAGATAGATAAATAGAGAGGAATAAACAAAATAATTGAGGCAAGAAGATAGAAGTAAAGATTCGAAAAATAAGAAAATAATAGGCAAATTATACCAATTATCTCTTCATTTCAAAGTGACTGAAGTTCATAATGGTATGAATAGAGATGTTAAGAAACACCTCTGGTAAAATTTTACCTTTAGCAACAATATTTTTCGTTATAAATGCGTTTATTGAGTGGTTAAAGGTGAATGCAAAGTATGTTTTTTTTTTTACCGTAATTTCATGAATAATTATGAAGGTATAGATATTTTGGCTCAGGCATCTCAAGAGGTTTTATGTCTTAAACCTCTGAGGCTGCCCATCCGAAAAGAGGTAACATAACATGTAGATCATTAGCCTCTGCGCATGCCTAGTCTGAGATGCGCATGCGCACTTTAAACAGGGCAAGCGCAGATACCAATGTTTTGCTCGACTCTTCTGTTCGGTTCGGCAGTTGATTAAACGTTCGCATTTTTTAGGGTGTTTATGAGATCAGTTGAAAGTTGGCAACGTCTTTTATTTTTCAGTTGGCGGAAATCAAACCAGATATCTGGATGTTATGATCTAGGATTCAGCGTGAAACATGTCTCACCTCTCTGGGTTTCGAACCAGGTATCTCGGTGATTGACCAAGGTTTCAGCGTGAAACATGTCACCTTTCTGGGGTTCGAACCAGGTATCTCGGTGATTGACCTAGGTTTCAGCGTAAAACATGTCTCACCTCTTAAAAAAATATTTGTTTAATATTTTATACGATAATTAAATTAATTTCACATTTACTTTATTTGCTCTTCTTTCATGGTTACTATTATACTCTTCTATTGTTCATTTTTTGAGATTAATTCTTATTTTACTTGCTAACATTTAAATTAAAAAAATATTTAGTTAATTTTTTTCTCCTTTATTAAATTGATATAAATAAAAATAACTACTAAACAGTAAAAGTAGCTTCAATTAATATAAAAAATTAAAAAACTGGAATCAGCTTTGTAAACGAATATAAAACCAGAAACCAACTTAATTAAAGGACTGAATTAGTCTTTAATTAAAAATAATTAGTGTAGGCCTTTATCCTACTCAGAAAAGTATATATATTAAAGCTTAGTGCTAAACTAAAACTAACAATTTAATAATTGCCTATTATTTGCAAAACATATTCGCGAAAAAAACTACTGAGTTAATTCACCTCCTTTAAGTCCTTGAAATTAAAATTAGAGTAATGTTTCATTTCCTCAAATACAATAGAGTTTAGATCTGAAATTAATTCAACTTTTTTTTTTTGGAAAACCTATTAAATTATTTAATAGGATTAGCATTTTTAAACTTCCTCTAAAAAAAAGTAATTTAATTAAAATATAAGAAATGAAATGGCGATTATAAAATTATAGGGATTATTATTTTTACCTTAGAAAAATGGTACACCCTAAAAAAATCAAATAAATATTGCAATTTCCAATAATACCAACAGAATAATTGTAATTTATATCATGAATAAAATTCCTATATATTATAAATGAAGGAGGATTTATAAAATTATTAAATTCATTTCAATTATAAAGAATAATTAAAACTATAAATATAAGTCTATAATAAATTAAAAATTGGCTTAGATAATGAATTCTTTTGATAAGTTACTATAAATTTAAAAGATGTCAATAGGAATTAATAAGAATAACACAATTTTAGATACAACCTAATTATTGTACCTAAAGAAGAGATAACTTTTACGAACAAGCAATATGAAAGGTAAAAAGGCCTTACAACTTAAAATTAAAATAAATATAAATGAAAATGAGCACTTCTTTAGACTGTTACTCCCATTATATAAAAACAGAGGGGGGAACAATCTGAAGAAGGTGTACGGGATAATCTTCTTTAGACTTTTACTCCCCTTATAGAAACAGAAGTGTGATATTCCTTTGTCCCAAAGTACATTGAACTAACCATCCCTTTGTCTTAATGGTTATTTAGACAAAGTCACTAATATCCTATAAAACCATAGGGGAGTAACAATCTAAATTAGTACCTGAAAATGTTTGAAATTCACGAATTTATAATGAAACAGAAGTGATGTGGAATTATTAAATAAAATACAACGTTTGAATACTATAATAAATCGGATAAGATATGTTTCGTTTTTTTACATATAAATATTATTTTATAAAAGATTTAATACATATCCGCTTTTAAAAATAATCTATCTCTTATCACTATAATTAACTTTTATCAGTGTTTTCTCAGCAGATTTTCTAGTGTGTTAGAAGAATGTAGTGACTTTGTTTTAATTAAGTGTACAATAAAAATTGATTCTCAATCAAGAAAAAAATATTCCCAGCTACATAATTAATCATTTTCAGACAAATAATAGAGAGAATTATAGTTTGATAAGTTTTATTATTACTAATCTCAATACTGTGATAAAATTATTGAAAGTGGATACCAAAGCGATAAGTCCATTCATAATGCGTTGGATTCATAGACTATTGACATTTGTTTAGCGTTTCGAATAAAATAATTGGACTAATTGTTTTGTATCGATAGAACAATCGAATAGTTTCTTCATTGATTCAAAATTTTGCTTGAGAGATGAATGGATTTTGGTGTAAATGAATATTGTGTCAGATATAATTATATTTGAATGAGGGTTTTTATCTGCCTACTGCCAAGCTATGTCCCACAGACGAACTTATTCGACCATATATTCTTAAAAGGCACCAAAACATTTACTTATACACAAAATTCCATCTTGATGTTAGACATTTTTTTTTTCACGCTATATCCTCTAAGTCGATAATATCACTTATCAACACGAACAAATTAAGGTTTAACAATGCAAACCACAATTAATTTAGATATTATTCCATAATAGAGATTAACTAAACGTAACAATAAAAAATCTAAAAAGGAAAAAAATAATTTAAGTAAAAAGTACAAATTGCTCTAATAAGATAAGAAGCCATAAAAAAACAAATATAAATATGTAACAACACTTTTTTCTTAGTGCGTACACACAACTCCTGTCGGCAATAAGCCAAACAAAGCTTAAGAAATGATTTTTACCATGAAATATAATAAACAAAAATTGCTGCAGGCAATAAAAAAAATATCATTAAAATTATTATAATTGCTGCACAAATGAGAACTCTTGTAATAAAAATGTTTTGTATCTTTAAAAAGTGGAATTATATGAAGATGAATTCTTAGTTAAACTTAAAAAAATAATATAAGGGGGAAAAAAGGAGGAGTAACAATGACATAAAAATATGGCTCGTATAATTAAAAAATAAAAAATACCTACATGATTTATAGATAGAACTTTAGTAATTAATGTACATATATTGTTCACTAACATGCTTAACAATTATATATATATATATATATATATATATATATATATATATGATTCTGCAGTACTATTATGCAATTAAAAAAATAANTATATATGTATGTATAAATATATATGCCGTAATAGAGATGTTATTTTTAATCACTATGTTAGAAGATAATGTATTTTTTTGTTCTAGTAAAATGAAAAAGCAGAATAAAATTAAAATTATAACAATAGGAAATTGCAGATACTAAGGAGCGAACGGTGGCACGCTTCGTCCAGACAATATTTCTTGTCATAATAAATTATAGAAAAACAAGAAATAGACATAAAGTTAAAAGTAAATGAGAGGTATAAATTAATATTCACAACTTAACGATGTTCTAGCTATTTAAAAATATAATAATGATGAAGGTGAAAAAAAATTTATCGTTCGTATAAAAAATATTAAAATAAGAGCTCTAGGGGCAATTCAGGAAAATAACGTTTCCGGCCCAAACAAGGATGAGTGAATTAATAGGTAGTTAGTATAATAGAACGGTGAAAAATGAGTGTGAAATTAGAAATAATTGTTGAAGGTACATTGGGTGTAATATGAAACGACAGCTTAACATGCAAGCTAAACCAACCGAGCGAATGGAAAATAAAATAAAAGATTAATTATCTGTGGATATATTTAGAGTTAAAATAGATTATGATGGATATCAGACATAGGTTAACAGTTATTTACTTAAAGTGTTCCTACTTCTTTTTTTTTAGAGGTCCTGAATAAGTATTTACCGAAAGGACACGTTAATTATACACATTGAAGTAACCTTTAATTTGTTATACAAAATGACAGAGGATAAGATACCGGTTTCAGCTGTATTTTTAAATCAAATAAATCTAAAGCAGTTAAAAAATGAAATAGGTTGAAAAGAATTAAAAATAATTGAATAGAACTAACAAATTCTTTATTTTAGCAGGGTACAATGAAAGCACGATCAGTAATTAAATCAAATTATTAGCTATTTATTATTAAAATTAAATATTTATCACAGTTATGAGTCTCTAGTCGGAACTCATTTTCTACTTTATATTTTTAGAAATACAAGAAATAAAGTTTCTACAAACATTGTAGAGTCGAATTTTAAGGAATAGGTTCAACTATATTAATTTAAATTAAAATATATAAGGTGGTATTCAAGAGATGCTATTTAGGACTTGGTCTTGAAGTAGATGGTGCAAGAAATTTCAAATAATTTGTCCCCTACATAAAAGCTAATTAAATAATTCTCATATTTTTGAGGCTGTAATCGTCCTCAGCTAAGAAGTATAGTAACCTATGTCTGATATTCGGTACTTCTTTAAATTGTTACTCCCCTATGTTATTTTTTTTTTTTTAATTATGTAAATAATTATTATTTATACATTACTTAGTCTAAATAAATATTGAGACAAAGGGATGTCTAGTCCGAAGGACTATCACACATCTGTTATTGTTATTATAAAGGGAGGAACAGTCTAAAGAAGAAAAATCCATACACCTTATTTAGATTGTTACTCCATTCTGTTTTTTTTATAAGGGGAGTAACAGTCTGAAGAAATACCTCATATCCTTCATATATCTCTACAAAAAGCAGTATTTTTCTTGTGGGAGATAAAACGACAGGTTAAAATCAGTAATCATAACTCTTTAAATTTTCCCGTTATTAAAGTGTAGAAAATTGGATTCGCAGTGCGACTATAAGTTAGCTGATCTTTCGTGTCAAAATCGGGATATTCAAAGCCTTTAAAACTTAATAGGAAACATTACAACACTTAACTTGAAGTTCCTTAACCGATAAAGTGATAGAAGAGATACGACTTAACCGATTAACCTCCCTTGAATTTTCAAGGCTGTTTTCAGATTATTTTTATTGAATCTAATTAAAGCTCAGTAACATAAAACAAAAAGAAAAAAAATGAACACATATTTATTCTTTATTGAGTTTTACAATGGTGTTATTTAGACCCAGTATTGTAGACAGTAGACCAAAAGAGAGAAGAATTGACCATAAAGAGACATTGAAAAGCATCAAGTAAAACAAAGATGCGATGTTTCTTTTTTAAAGATTCTAAAGTCGATGTTTCATTATTACTCTAAAGAATATTGATTATAGTCTGCCAATTAGTGCGGCAGCTTCCTTTCATCCTATCACGTACTTTATTAATGTTATGTTTCTACAACCAATTATTGCCTAATTTATTTAACTGTTATCCCCTTTTATTTCTTTTTAAATCAGTCAGAATTGCTTTGATTTCTAACATGGATAAAAATGTTCATTTAGCAACATATATTAAGCGGAGAAGGTTAACATTGATCTTAGGCTATCTGCTACGGTTGACAAACCATCCAAATTTCCGGTGAAATCCGCGTCACGAAGGGGTTGAAGTCCGAAGTTTCGCTTCCACTGCTGGAAGCATCTTCAGGGGAGTGGTGCATCGTGGTGTTGACTCGAAGCAATCACAAGATGTACTGCTTCCCCTTCGTGACGCAGATTTCACCGGAAAACCAAGCTGTTTATTATGAGTCTACCCGCGGAAGCCACCATGTCATCCAAATTTCATTAACATCAGATGAGTATTTTTAAAGATACAGGTGTAAATAAATGTGTGTTCACAGATATATTGGTTCGCAAAAGTTGGGCGAGAGACAGATGTCTGAAAATTCCCGATACCTCGGAATTTTGGAAATCGGAGACAACAAAATTTCGCTCTTCAGAACTCAGAACGATCACATAGCTTCCGTTACCTTCGATAAGCTTGGAAGCAAAAAAAATGTAACGATCATATATTATTAATAGGATATGTTAAAAAAAAGATAACATGAAGATCTATAAAACATGACTACATCTCACAAAGAAGATATGTAATAAAAGCAGCGACAGTATGGAGAGTAGGGTTCCGTGCAAACCCCCAACAGAGCGAGAGCAAAGCACAATAAACTACATACTCCCTGACACGTCCATAAATTCTCCTGAATCTCATATAGGCCTCCGTACTTAGTCAACCACGTTGTGAAGTTACATACGATGTCACTGGGAGGAGTTTACTTGGTTTATGTGTGTGCGTAGGGCGCCTGGCAACGCGTGTATAATTAAAACGTCCTACGAGAATTCGCTCCCACCCTCCATCCTATCTAGTGCATAAATGGACGCTCGAAAAGATGAATGTGCGTGGAGTTACGATAAATAACAGTCTGTAGAAAATAGCGGTTCACTAAGCTCCGATAAATCCCTTGTTTGTATCATTTGACAAATTTGCAACCATGGCACAACTCCCATGAGAAATTTATAGTTGATCTTTAGTAGGTATGCTTTAAAAAAAATCGAAAACTCTGACAAACTTGCTCATATCATATAAATGTAATAACTACTGTAATTTATTTCCATAATACACCACTTAATTGATTTTTTTTTAAAAAGTTTGAAAATATACATAACTTCCGTCTTATTTCATATATTTAAATTACTACGCTTCCACGAGTTTTCAAAACCGTTTTGAAAACGTTTTTGGTATTCAAAACCCCATGGAAACACTTTTGGTTTGAAACTAAAGCAGAAAACTCATAACTCATGGAAACGTAGAAGGTAAATGATTTTTATACTTTAACAACCTATTAATGTCAAATTTATTTAATTTTTCCCCCCGTTTTTTTAAATCCGTCAAAATTTATTTCTTAGGCTATGCGCACACTGGAGAATAAACAGTCTGCAGACTGTCTGCGGAGGCTGTCTCTCGGTGCAAAAGATTGTTGGAGGGCGACATAGCCTTACGTGAATTAAAATACCAATTTAGCAAAAATTTTAAGAGCGAAAACGGTTAAAAATAAAAATCTGGGGATATCTACGGGCTTCTTCCGACAAACCTACAAAATAAAAAAAATAAAATACTGTTTAAAGTCGTTTTAAAGATATAAGTGTAAATAAAGGTATAATGGGTAAAATGTAAGATAATGTTATTTCGCAAAAAATGAGCATCAGACAGAACGATAACAAAACTTCCGTTACCTTCGGTAAACTAGGAAGCAAACTCTAAGGGAAGATGGTTTAAAAAAAAACTTGGGATAAGTACATTAAAAGATTACCTTATGTATTATGTATATAAAGAGTTAGAGGCAGATTTGATTTATTTGTAGTTTGTATCATAATAGGTGCAATAGAGTAGATACTTTTCAAAATTAATTTTTTAACTATGGTTTGTATAGCGACGTCTTTCCAATAGTTAATTTTGTAAGGTTTGTCTAGTGACAAAGAAAGGCTTGAACATAGTTAGGGTTACATTAAAACTCATAATGTAGCAAGGAAAAAAGTTCTAATTACATGTTAATCTAATAAATAATTAATTTCCTCAAATTTAGCTGTTATTTTAAAATAGTCTGAATGAAACCAGTCGAGTACAATAAATAAACCTCCGCACATGTTTTCCCAGTTTAACTCTATTAATACTAAAACTAAAGGAAGGGGAAAAAGCTGTAATTTTACGACTTCGTAAAATAACTCTTTGCTTCAACGCTAATAAAATGCATTTAGAAAACGGGAAAAAATAATAAACAGTAATGGAAAGAAACAGAGTAAATATAAACAGATGTTTTTGAGATAAGAAAAACCTCTATCTAAAAATAACACATGGTTATTGTATTGGCTCGTTTTAAAAACAAATAGAATTTCTTTTAATAGCCAAAACAAATGTATTTTTAAGTATTTCAGACCGACTCATAACTAAGTTTTACTTACAAAGAAATAATGTATTGCATTTACAAGACTTATATACCTAAACTCAAAAGATTTGGTCTTTAAAAGATACTCTGGATTATATGATTATATCCAACAAAATTTGCTACTGTTTTATGAACGCTATTTGAGTAAACCCATCTATGCTTTTATATGTTTTGTGGTATAAAATATACTCAAGAGAAAATATACTTGACGGAAATGTTATAGCAATAAGAAAAAGGAAATAAACTTTCATTACTTTGAAAAATTATATAATATGATGGTATTACTCTGTAAAAAGTTATTATGCAAATATTTAAAGTATTGTAGAAGAAAGCGTGCAAAAATGTGTCTGACTAACATCAAGCTAGAAATTTGTGTAAAAATTAATCTTTAAGTGCCTTTTAAGAATATGTGGTCGTCTAAATTCTTCTGCGGGACATAGCTTGGCACTAGACATAAAAAAAACTTGTCGAAAGCAGCCACGTCCATCCTATTTTGGTGGAAGATGTGATTTTCATGATCTCAAGTACAAAAATTAGTTAGTAGACCGGAAATCAAGTTGATGTTAGTTGGTCATTTGATTTGGAGTAGCGTTTGAATAACTAACCAATCAAATGACAAATTAACATCAATTTGACTTTTGGTCTACTAATTTTAAATTAATTTTGTAAAATTTTGTAATTTTAAATGTAATTTTGTTGTGTAGGATTATGAAAATCACAATGTCTACCAAAGGGCCGGAACATGGTCGCTCTCCACCGTTTTTTTTTTAAATGTCTACGACCAAGCTATGTCCCGCAGAAGAATTCAGCCGACCACATATTATTAAAAGTCACTGTGTACAAGTGCCTAATTAATAATAATAAATTCTAGCTTGATGTTAGTCGGACACTTGTATGCAGGCTCCTGGATTAGTAGATTTATTATTATGAATTAATAAATAGAACTAAAAATCAATAAACCTATAAATAACTAAAGATAAATATGTGAACCCTCTTTAAAATTATTAGATAATGATCAAGTCGACAGTTAAAATAAACTATTAAACAAAAGAAAAACAATTAAGGATAAAATATATATCCTTCTTCTAAGAATGTTTCTACTAATATAACTAAGGCAAGTTGAAAACATAATAAGGTACCTGTCAGAGAAAGGTGACATGGACAAGGGAAAGATTTGTGGTATCTGAAAAAAAAAGGGTCCAAAACATTCTATCACAAGAATATTTATAATATCCTTATGTTTGGTTCAGGTATATAGGAGGGGTCCTTAAAGTTCTTAAGGAAACCTTCGCCTGCATAACTGTGCTCTTAACTAAGGGACAGAGGGCTGGAATAGCCTCACGTCAAACTGACAAGGGAGCTTAGGGCAAACGAAGGACCAAGTCTACCTTTAGAACCAACTCCTACCGAACACAACAACAAATACAGAAATAGTTTTCACCCTTATTACTACTAGTTTAAATGTAGACAGATTTAATTAAAGGTTGTCTTTACAAGGAAGTAATTGGACAATGTTTTCTCCTATTGATATACTGAAAATTGATTTTTGAGAACGTTAAAAGGGTAATTAAGGTTTGTACAAATTATCGGCAAGTTGGCGAGTTGTGTATATTTAATTCAAACCGAAATAACAACAAAATTAAAGTACGTGCCAAACAAGTGTTTGATTAACATCCAACTATAATTTTGTGTACAAGATAATCTTTTAGCACCTTTTAAGAATATGTGGTCGGCTAAGTTTAAACTATTTATGTAGTTCAACAGTAATACCCTAGACTAAATTGCCCTTGACCAATTACTTCGCAATTGGTAGGACCGCGAAATATACCTTAAGTCAAGAAATGTACTTTTATATTTAAACTCTTGATTTTTCAACTGCTACTTGTTATTAAGGAAAAAATACAGAATGTTAAAAATAACTTTTATTGGAAACCCTTGGTAAAAAAAAAAAAAAAAAAAACATGCATACATGATTTAATTTTTTAAAAAAGCAAAATAATACTAAAAGAAAAATAACAATTAAAAACGATAAGTACAATAAAATACCTAATACAAGTTATTTCAGTCCGAAAATTAAAACAATAATGGCGTTACTTTATATTAGAATAATATATTATAATAGGTATTAAAATCCAACTCGGAATATAATACGCGATAATACTCTTTTTACAAACTAAGTCCGAAAATGAAGTCCAACCAAAGTTACTTCAGTACGAAAACTAAAATAATAATGATGACAATCCATTTTAATTTCGACTAATAGCGATGGATAAACACAATGCCTGACGGATATATCCAACACAATTTTAAGTTTTATAACATTACGTCACTAACAAAATATCTACTTTGTTTGTTATTTTACAACAAACACAATAGCAGATAGCAGATTCACGTTGCATCTTCATATCAAATTTTTGTGTATATAATCAGATAAAATAAGAGGTGTCAAAGTTACAGAGAATCGACCGCCTGAACTGAATGCTTTTAGCAGTAGTGTGTGCTCCGTAACTCCGAATTTACGTCGGAAGTTGATATTGATAATTGTAATTTGATTGATTTAAAATTCAATCTTTCCGTAGTATGAAAACTACCTAAAACTTAAAAATAAAAAAAGTCGGAAGTTATTTAAGTCGGATGGAATTTATTTAATGGATCGAATTTATTGAAGTCGGGATATTAGTGTACTTAAAATTGTCATTTTTTTCGGATTTGTTTTGATAGTTCTAAAAGACATCGATTAATCTAAATATTTAAACGTAAATTAGTGCGGAATGAACATAAAAAAATCATTTGATAAAATGGCATTGCAAAATTGAAAAGAATATATAAATATTAAATTAGTAAAACTGTAGCAATTTCAAGAGGCAAATAAAATTTTTAAAAGAAATGGAACTTTATCAAATATTCGTTATAGACTAAGAACCTATTTCTACCACATTAATTTTTAAGCAGAATCTCTTTTCAAGACAATTGCATCATGAAATAGTTATTAACTCATCTTTTAAAGAGCTTTATCTAAAAAGATACATCTCTACGACGCGACCCTACAATTTAATATCGTCTATCTATATCTACAATTATTGCTTAAAGTGAAAACGTTTACAATTTTTTATATTAAAAAACCCAATTAATTTGAAATTACTTAATAAATGAAAAAATAAATAAATACTTTTTTAATATCTATGTAATCTTATATCTTATAAGGACAAATCTCAATATAAATGGATCTCACCAAATTTTCTGGTTCGGTAATAAATTATATGTATATACATATCAATTAAACCGGGATATGTATTTATTTTCTACGCAATAATTGAATTTAAAAAAGGGGAGATAACTATTCGTTATTTATATTAATGTAATAAAATTATTGAAAATGACTTATAATCTAAATTATTATTACACTAAATAACATTAAAAGATAATAATTTTATATTTTTATATCAAAAGAATTAATTAAAATAATGATTGTGAAAAAAAAAACAGTTTCACTTATCAATTCGTAGAAACCTTTGTGATGGCTTTTATAATCAAATATTATATTGTAGATATTAATTATAAAAAATACATTAATTTTGCAGAAATTATGAAACAAGTTTAATTATACATTGAGGATAAATGTGGAAATATACATTTTTAAAAATGTGTATAAATGAATAAATATCGGAAATCAATCAACTTCTTTATACATACATATTTATATATTATTAGATCGTTAAGCCAAATCAAATGAAAGATTCAAATATCTTTTAACTCCCCTCCATTCTTTCAATCTGTCGTAAGTCTAATTCAGGAGTCTCCAATCATTTTGGTGGAAGGACCGGATCCGGATAAATATGGTCCATAGCGGGCCGGATCTGGATAAATATGGTCCATAGCGGGCCGGATCTAGATAAATATGGTCCATAGCGGACCGGATCTAGATAAATATGGTCCATAGCGGGCCGGATCTAGATAAATATGGTCCATAGCGGGCCGGATCTAGATAAATATGGTCCATAGCGGACCGGATCTAGATAAATATGGTCCATAGCGGGCCGGATCTAGATAAATATGGTCCATAGCGGGCCGGATCTGGATAAATATGGTCCATAGCGGGCCGGATCTAGACAAATATGGTCCATAACGGGCCGGATCTGGATAAATATGGTCCATAGCGGGCCGGATGAAGTAAGCAACATTCAGCTACCGGGCTTGACAATGGTAGGGAATATGGATAATAAGCTCATTTATCATATTCACTCGTGCTGATCTTTTTTTGGATGTTCGAAATGGCATTTCATTATGGAGAATTTATATCTTTGCATTGTTTAGGTTCATTTGTAAAAGTTATTCGAGGCGTGGCGAGCCGAATAAAAACGTATCATGGGCTGTAGTTTGGAGACCCATGGTCTAATTCATTTGTCTTTACATAAGTTATTATAATACTAACTAAAAAATATATATAAATAATTATTCAAATTTAATATAACCCTACTTAAAATAATATATAAATAATGAAAAGCGTTCTTGCATCAATAAGGAATGACATATCAAGTTTTTTCGCTTATTCACAGTGGAAAAAAAGCTTAAATATAGAAAATCAATTTATCAATAAAAAAAAAAAGGATTGACATCGCAAAGGAATTAGAAGTCTAGACAGTTTGAAGATAACAACTAAGCAAATCTTTTCAACGGTACTTTATACATAAATAAGTTACGTAATGGTATAAAAAAAGAAAGTTAAACACTTAAAGGCTACTTATAATAAAGAGACATCTTTCATATACCTATATAATATGTAATAAATATAATATGTATATAAAAAATCAACTACTTTAGCAGTCTATAAATTCGTAACCAGATGACAGATAAGTATTTTTCTTAATATAGACAGTAGACAGGGACAGGACGTAGTACAGTACATAGCAGACAGTCTGTTAAGTAAGTCGTAAAAATGAATCAGCTAGGGTGAGAGTAGCTATAAAACTTAGCATAGTCATTCGTCAATTAGAAGCATATGATCGTAAAAAAGGTGGGTGCGCATGTAACACTTCTTTTTCTCACGGCCTAATTGGAAAAGAACTTTAATAATCAATTACGTTTTTTTAAAAAAAAGAACTTGTAATCAATTACGTTTTTTTAAAGAGAAATTTTAATCAATTTTGTTTTTTAAAGTACTTGTAATCAAATACGTTTTTTAAGAAATAGATTACTATTACGTTTATTTTAAAGAACTTGTAATCATTTACGTTATTTTCTCTTTTAATATAAATATAAAATTAATTAAGATTATTAACTGTTTAATAAGGTTAAAATAATTATTTATTTGTATTATTTTCTTTCTCATGCAGGTACATATTTTATTCAAAGAAAAAGGGTTTGTGATAGCTCTTGAAATCGAGAATATTTAAGGTGCCCAAAGATCCGCAAAAGGAATTTCAATTTTGTATTTTTTTCTTACTTTACTTCCTAGGTTACCTAAGGTAACGGAAGATGCGTGATCATTCCAAAGAACGAAAATTTGTTAGGTCTCCGATTTCAAAAATTCCGACACACATATCGGTTTCAGACATCAAGAAAATTTTTTCGTATAATGTCTGTCTGTCATTCAATATTTGTCCACCTCGTCCGATTTAAATGAAATTTGGATTATAGGTCAGGATATTGGTCCCATATAAGTTTCCACATCCGCAAATATATATATTTATTCACCTTCTTGTATTTCTTTTATTTATCTTCAAAAGTACTCGTCTGATTTTTAATAAAAATTTGGATGGTTTGTCGAAAGTAGACCGAAATTAGCCCCAGATTAATTTCAACCATCTGCTTTTTTTTAAATTTAGCTAAATGAATACTACAAATTAATGTCAAATACCAAAACAATTTTATTTAAAAAAAAAAAAACGGGGAGAAAATTAAATAAATTTTACAATAATAAGTTTTAAAAGAATAAAATAATTAAAGAACTTATTCGAAATAGGACACGAAGATGATATGTGACACACTAATTTGTAGTTTATTTTTCCTTTTTTTTTGGTCTTCATATCTATCTTCTACATATACTACATAGATCCAGAGGCTAAATACCAATTAATTATAATAAAAACTATTACATTACTTAATTTACAAAAAAAATAACGATAATTTAATTTAAAACTAAAAACTATTAATTTAATTTAACAAATAGAATATACCATGTAATGAGTCTTATTTTATCGAATTCAACTTATTAAAACAAAAATACTAAATAGTAAAATTTAAATGCATTTTTTTTATTTATTTTTGTTTGAATGAGGCGATAAAATAAAGAAGGATTGTCCAATAAAAAATATTAGTTTTAGATTTAAAGCCGCAGTTTATTTTCAACACTTCCTACAAAAGAAGGGGGGATTTTTCTCAGTTATTGTTCCGGCAAAAAAAAAGACCTTTATTTCAAAAGGGGAGAACGAAGTCAACGCGAAAACGCGTTACTTTTGTACTCGAGCGCCCATTACTTTAAAAACAAAAGAGCCTTGTGAAGCCTTCGGGGTAAAATTGCACTGTGACATTTTTACTCCTTGTATGGGGTTCGAAGAGTGTAAAGTATAAGAAACAAGCTTTAAACCTTAGAAGAGCTAAGGAGAGCTGTACTTTAGAATTTAAGAACCCCTTATTTTCTCCCTGAAAGACAATACTAGTACAGTCACGATAAGTTCACAAGGATTTTACTACAATACTTGAGTTTCAGATACTTCAACTCTTTGTTACAACCAGTGCAACCATAAAGGTCAACTTTGAAAACTACCTTCACACTACATACCTAAAGCCTTTATTAGAGGCATCTAGTAAAAAGCCAAAGAACCCCAACTAAGGGTACTTTTCATCAAAGAGTTCAAATTTTCACCAAAATCCTTGTTTACTTCTTGAAAAAAAAAGAAGAGAACACACAACACACCTTTGATCATTGCCTTAAATTACAAATGGAAGAAAAGAAACTTTTTTTTTTCATCAAAGTACCCCACATTTTCTAAATAATACGTACTTCTTTTATAAAAAGGGCAAACTTCAATCAAAGTAGGCAATTCGAAATAGAAGAAAGGTCTTCTCGACGCTAATCTTTGTTAGAGTTAAATATATATATCTGTGTGTGTGTGAATGAACTTGTTTTTGACAAGTATAATATTTAATTCAGAACATTTAAAAAAAAAATATATATATATATAATACGGTAAAACTAATAATTTAATAGAAACATATTTATGTTGGTTCAATAGTTGTACTTTTCTAACAATTTGCGATTTTTTTATTTTCTCATAATATAGATCAAAATTTATATATTTTCGGAAGTTGTACGATTCATTTCCTTGAATTATTAATCTTATTGACGGTAGGGTCCTAAATGAAAAATTAAAAGGCTCACTTTTGTAATAATTCGAGCCTTTTTTGGCCATCTTAAAACTGAAAACCACAATTATTGTCCGTAACTACAGTAAATTTGCTTATATTTTGTAACATGATACATACATCCTTAAATTGCTTTCTATATATACCTGAATAGGGTCTAAAAGAAAAATTAAAAGGCTCACTTTTGCTATATTTTGAACCCTCTTTGGGTCAGCTTAAAGCTGAAAAATCACATTTATTGTCCATAACTACAGTAAATTTATAATGTCTCCTCTATGTTATATATTAAAAGAATTTACAGTCGTGTACTCTATGCCTTTAATATAAAATTTTGAAATAAACGTATTTACTGGGGCCAAGACCATATTTCTACTCTATGCTTAATAACTTAGTCAGACCTATTCTCTTCACTCTATGCCTTCAGAGGAACCTATACTTATCTTAAATCTATGTCTTGAACAAAATTTAAAATTTTATACATAACTTATTTATTTAAGGCCCTGTCAAACAGGAAGCGGACTGTCCGCACGTATATTTTCCGCAGTCTGGGACTGGGGTGGTCAAACAGGAAGTGGAATCTATGGTCTGTAACATTGTATTACCCTGGTCTAACCAGATGGTGGACTAACAAAGTCCGTGGCAAACAAATTATCAGTTATATTTTTCAGTATTTTGTATTTTTTGGCTTAGGATAAGGCAATATTACAGACCACACGGACTCAGTGGCGAACAAGCAGGCTTGACCGCTTCCGGCCAAAGTCTCTCGCCGCAAACTGGAAGCAACATAACCGATGAATCTACTGATTAATTTATTGATCTTGTGCGGGAGTGTTTCTCAGTATGACACGCGTCATCCGGATTATAAAAATTGTGTTAAACAAGCATGAGCATGGAGAGATATTAACGAGAAACTTCAACAAAAAAGTTAATTTTACATTACATTTTTTCATATTTTCATTAATTAGAGCTCTTGTAAGATGTAAATCAATGGCATTATTTCATAATGGGAAAAGTTTCAACCCTTTATAAGGTCGTCCTCAGTCGTCAATATATTTAATTTAATAATTTATTTGATCATTTTATGTATTTACTTTAACTATAATTAAAAAATTGTAGAATTCATTCAATAATTTAACATTTTGAGGTTGATCCTACAAAGGGTTGAAATGTTTCATAAAATTAAATAGTGCCGTTGATAATAAGCTATCTAATTAATCATAAAACCTAAAGTAAAACTTACCACTTTGGTAAAGTTTCTCCTCAATATCTCCCTATGATTATGTTTTATTAACAACTTAATAATCGAGATGATGCGTGTCTTGCAGGAAAACATACTCCCGCACAAGATCAATGAATTGATTACTAGATTCATCGGTTATGTTGCTTCCAGTCCGGCGCGAACTGTTTTTGTTAACGCACCTTCTGATTGACCATGCTAAGGCAATATTACGAACCACACAGTAGTACCCGTAGCAGACAAGCAAATATCAAACTTGACCGTGCGGATAACACGCTTCCTGTTTGACAGGGCCATAGGATCATCTACAGAAAATACAACTGCCAATCTGTCCACTGCGGACTGGATTAATCCGCCTTGTGTTTGACCAGGAAAATACAATATTACAGACAATATAGACCACTGATTCCTTCGGGGAAAAACAGGCTTGACCACGAGGATAATCCACTTCCTGTCTGACAGGGTCATAGGATATGTCTCTGTATACATAAAATACAACTGATAATCTGTCTGCAGCGGAATAAATTAATCCGCCGTAGCAGGCCGCCTTCTGTTTGACCATGATGATTGCAAAGGACAGTCCAGAGTCTATGGCGGACAAACAGACTTGTCCGCACGTAAAGTCCGCTACCTATTTGACTAGTTATGATATATGCATATAAAACATGAAATAAAATACATTTTTTATAAAACGCTGCTATGTTAGTTTTTATAGAAACAACATACCAATTTAATTCAGAAAAAAGTAAAATTCAATTATTAAGGAATATTCTTCTACTTTTAAAATAAAATGTAGCTTTGTTAACCCTAAAGTGTTGTAATTCTATTCCACCGCGTTTTTTAATTTCATGCTTGAGTAATCTTAAGCTTATAAAATACAATTTCGACTTAAAGTCATTTAAATTCTACATTAGATTCTCTAGAAGGCTCTACAGGGTTAGTTTCTATCAAACTTTACTGCAAAGGGTTAAAGGGTTCAAACAATGATTAGGGTGTACACGTAGGGTGTACCTAACTACACCTACTACCTACATGCTAGACTAAACGAAGGGTGAAGGGCACAATACGACAACGGTAGGTAACTAACTACGTTAAAAGTAAAGTTCTAACCCTGTCATATACTTTCATTACTAGAAAAGCACTCGTTTCGTTTGACCTAAAAATGCTGCGCTAAAAACAAGAACAAAGCAAACAGCAATCTTACTCCAACATTTTCAAAACTGAATTTGTATCATTCTCTCAGGTTTCAAATTGTTGAGCTAGTTACGACTGTAATACATACTAAACTCACTTAATAGTAATAATAATAATGTTGCTGATAATACAGAGTAGCGACAGAGACTGTAACACATACTGAACACCCAGTAGTAATAATAATAATAAAGTTACTACTGTAATACATACATAACACACTTAGTAAAGTAATAATACTAATAATGAACTGATAATACAGTGTTACAACTGTATTACATACTAAACACCTTAAAAGTAATAATATGAAGTGATAAGAGAAGAGATTAGTTGCAAAGCTTTAAAGCGTATTTATTATTAGTAGCACAAATCATTTTCTCTGATTGATAACAAATAATGTATTGTTAACATAGTTCTATCTATATTTGTAGAATTTACACATAAAACAAATACATACTTATGTTTACGATTTGTAGGATTAAGATAGTTTTATCAATTACCGCATTCTTAGCAAACAATAAAACTTATTTTTAATAATGATTTTAAAAAAACTGCGATTACAGAGTAGATTTCTCACGCATAAAACAGAAGTATATCTATGATGATTATAAATAAATAATAATCATGATGATGTCGCTATAATGATACGATGTTATGAAGAATTTTTGATTGACTATTAAACATTTCTTATAGATTTGGACGAAGTAAAGTACAGCTTTAAGACTTAGACAGTACAAACAAAGCTACTGTTTACTTATATACAAAGCAGTTACATACATTCTTATTCAAATAAACGCAAGACAATGAAGCACCATTCAAAAAATTATGTAAAAGTTATTCTCACTTTAATTATCAAGTTTCTTAAAGCATACAATAAAATAAGGAATCATATGCGAGTTGAACATTAAGAAAGGCAAATTTAAATTCTTAAATAAAGTTATAAAGAGAACTTGCCTTGGTATTTAACGTAAAAATGCCCGAGGAAACATCTGATAAGAGGCCAGATGTTCTCTGTTTATTTTTTTTCTTAAAATAAACTTTCAAGTAGGGGCAAAATCCTCTTGTACCAACTACATTCCAAGAGAGAAAAATAGATATAATTCACTATTAATTTGATTCTAATATTTTAGATTTAAGATTAGAAAATAGCTGTTTTCCTTTGAAGACGGTCAGTTTTTTTATAAGATGTATTATTATATATAAATTTATAGACTTACCAAGTAATCTTTTCACTTCGAGCAGATTCAGATAAAGGTCCAAATGTGCACTGGATTGTGATAACACGAGAAACAAGAAAGGTGTAACTAAAAACCAAGACGGAAATCTTCTCATTTTTATTTGTTATCCGCTATTTTTTATTGTTTAAACCATTTGAAATATTTTTATATGTTGTTAATTTTGAAGTATTAAATGTTATTAAGTCGGAGGTACATTTGGAATTATGTTATTTGTTATCGGTGGGAAGTTATGTTCGAAAATTGTTGTGTTACTGCAAAGCGAACGACTAAAGAAACGTTGTAATATAAGCCTAGCCCGGAGATACAAGTGCACGCGGCAACGGCTGGTGCGAGACTGGCGGTTCGAGGAACCCGCGTGTTAAACATGGCGTCAGGGTTGCCGGGCCTCGTTAACGGAGACACCCGAAGCCTCACGAAGAGACCCGAGCCCCGCTGCAACCCGCCTGTTTTACATCCTCTAGTCATTTTCTCCTCTGCGAAGGCCCCCGTATCTTCATCTTTATCCGGCCCGTTGTTTTCCGCTCTCTCGTTTCCATCGCTCCCGGTGGATCGTGTTTTGTGAGCTGTTGTTGTTGTTTTTTTATACTACGTGTTGATTTTCCTGCCCTGCCCTCCTCGGTTTCGAGAACGATAAATAATAATGGTTTAGAAAAGTTCCTTTTTTTTTTTCTTCGTTGCCTTCTCATAAGAGAAAGATGGGTTGCTTTGTGGCTCGGGAGTGGGGAAGCATGTTATAAAGGATTTCTAGTTAGTAACTACGTTAGTTAACTTATCTTCTCACTCGTTCCTCTCATTCATCCACCTCCTTACTTCTATAAATACCGATACTGCATACCTTGTCCATCACATCCTGACTCATTCAAAAGCATTCTTTTGCATTCGACACCGTTGCATATCCACTCACTTATTCATTCACGGGCATTATTCTTAAATACAAATGAATAATTGTTGTATTATTTTCTTCCCTGTTCATTCTCATTTCTCATTCCTCAACTCTGGTTAATGTGATAATGACAGCTCCAATGAATATTTATCGCTGCTTTGTACTTTGTAGAACGAATTAACACTGAACACGTATTGGTATTATTTGTTTACCGTGCAAATGAAATTAGAATTTTTTATCATTATCTAATTTCATTACAAAAAATAAACACAGAAATGCACAGGTGCAGGCACTTACCCAAGAGGAAGAGTAGAAGTGAGTATTATGATAGTGCCTGACCCTCCGATCTTAAATAAAAAAAATAAATAAACAGCTACAAAAGTAAATACATAATTGTCATTAAACTATTTCGCGTGCACACACATGAGGTCAATGAGAGCCGCAGAAATCTATCTTCAATTATATTACAAATAAATTGTTATTATTATGTGATATCATAAAGATAACAATTTTCATTTAAACTAGTTCTCCTTGGCGGGGAATCGAACCAAGCCTCTCTCTGCCGCGTTATTTTCTCAGGATCCAGATTTTCACAGAAAAAACTACTCATATCGTTACATTCGTATTTAAATGGACTACATTTTAGAATTTTTTAATCATAATCGTCAGAACTGTTTTCGAAGAAATACATTTTTTCCGAGTTTTTTTTTTTAGAGTTTTTGAGAGTAGTGCCCCCAAATATGGAGGAAAAATTTATTCCTCGATTTCGCTTTCGGGAATGATAGTTCCCCGTGTCATTCTTGAGCGGAATTGACTACGAGAACCTCCCCTTTCTCCACCGGAGAACCTCCCACTTATCTCTATTGCACTCTTATCAAACAGTTATATATCACTCTCTCTCTCTGAACTTGTTTGTTTACCTTTCTCCCCCCTTATCTCCTAACGCACTCTTATCAAACAGTTATATATCACTCTCTCTCTGAANTTTGCCCTCTTTACTGAGCCGGCTAATCCACTTGCTGCATCATCAATACTTATCTAGAATTTTTAGGATAGTTGATAAAGTATTTGGCGGCATGCTGAATTCTTGAAAGAAGGGGAAGCAATGGTATGCGACTTTACTGTATGACTATGACATACGAGAACTCTACTACTCTACTAATGTTTGGTCGACTGGTCGTGTAAGCACCTGTGAATTTCGAGTTATAGTGGGGATGGAATCAAAACTTCGACTTATAGAACCTCTATAAGTCCGTGAACAACCTGTTCATGGCTCCAAAAACAAAGTAAATTTGACTAATCGAGGTTTTAAAATAGTAAAGGCAAACACTATATAGGAAAATGAAGGGGGGTTTGAAAAAAAAATCAAGTTATTAGGGTATTAGAGTTATTTAGGTTTGAGTTATCGAGAGTCGACTGCATTATCATTATTTTTATTTTTATATTTTATTTCATGCTCAGGCGACACTTATAAATTTAGTGAGTTGTTAGCAACAATTTTAACTCTGAGTTTTATTTGACAGAATGTCGCTGACACAGCCTCTTGTTGAGTCAAGTGTAATGGATGTGTTATTACGATGTGTTTCAGGAAGTAAGAGATCAGCTCATAGCAACGCTTATTTCTACGGATTCTTCAAGAACAAGAGAATCGTTCTGTTTGATACTCTAGTTCAGGATTACAGCCCTGAAAACAAGCAGAAGGACTCTGAGACTGAGAAACAGGGTAACTTATATAACCGTCAGTTTATTAATTATACCTTCTAGAAACAAATATATAATTACTTCTAAGAATTACCTGAAAAAAAATCAATGAATTCAGTCTGTGCCAAACGAGAGTTAATGCTAATCAAGAGACACACAGATTGACCAACCTCTGAGGGAAAAAATAAAGCCACTACATAGTTTTGTTTCGTTTGTCCCTTTTCTTGTATATCAGTTTTTATTTTTATTTTTATTTTTTTAATTGAACAATTTAAATCGTAAAGTTAAGGCTTATACTATTTACTTACATTTACAAAGCATCCTCTATTTCATTATTATTACCTCCTTAAGGATTATTTCATTTTATGATCCTCACATATTTTCTGCTTTAAAGATTCTCTCCTTTTTAATTCCCTCCTTTTTCTTTTTAATTAAAGATAGAAGTCAAAACAAATTTAAAAGAAGCATTTGAGATAGGTGTTAAGTATTTAATTAAAATAATAAAAAATAAAACAAATCGTTAAAAATAGTCACTTTAGTGTTAAAAGTGTTATAAATTCTGATTTAAAAGATAGGTCCGAGACAAGAGACAACTCAGTAACTCAGACAAACTTTATCACATGCGAGGTCATAATTTCTTATTACTTAGTACAGTTTTTTTCCATTTATGAGTTTACCAGTTTTCGTAAATACATTTAATTATTATTGAACATTTTATCAAAATTCATCATAAAAATAACTTCTCCTCAGCGGGAAATCGAACTCGGTCTCTCACTGTCCGCGTTTAAAGCTATTTTCTTATAGGCACTTTTTCCCGGGAAAAGGGTTTATAATGTTAGATTTTGAAGTTAAATTGAATTCATTTTAGAATTATTTAATAAAAATCGTCGGAACCGTTTTTCTAGAAATAATTTATTTTCAGAGTTTTTGGAGGGTAGGAACACCAAATTAGAGGTGCGAAATTCATTTCTCGATTTGGCCGCGGGTATGATCTTTTTGAACGCATGAACGCCAAATTTCGTCAAAATCGGCCCAATTATAGACCACATATCAAGTTGATGGTTGTATGTGTCACTTAATAGGTGACCTCTTTGATTTGGAGTAATAATTGACTGAATAACCTATTAAGTGAAAAACTACCATCTTCATTATTGGTGTACTAACTAATCTCGTACTCAGGATCATGAAAATCACATTGACCACTAAAAAGTGGCGGGACATGACCGCTCTTCACCGGTGTTTTTTTCAAATGCCTATTGCAAACCTATGTCTCGCAGACAAACTTAGCCGACCACATATTCTTAAAAGGCACTTAAAGATTCATACTTGTACACAAAAAATTCTAGCTTGTTATTCAGACCCTTCTTTGGCACGCTATCACCTGGACTATTATCATTTTTTTAAAGGGTATGTGGTATGTGATATGTTTATGTTTAAAATACAATTTTTTTATAATAAATTATTGGACGAGTTTTCTTCAAGGCATTGTGATCTATATTCGAATTAATATTTATGTGATTCTTAGACGTAGATATACTTCCTTCTTGAAAGTTCTTTAATCAAGAAGTGAGAAAAGGCAAGTCTTTAAGATAACAGAAATGTCAGAGGTCTAGATCGATAGGACGGCACTCTATGAGGCAAGGATGCAAGCCTACTCTTCAAACAGAAAGGGCTTGCATAGTAAGCGATATGGAGTACTTCTTCGTAGGTCATACATTTTTTAATTTCTGCATGCGTAGGTTTACTTACATTGTGGAGAGAAATTTACATTTTGAATATTTTAAAAAGTATTATCAATGATCTTCAAAGACTTTAGAACATCTTATTGAAAAGTACATTAATTTAAGCTTCTGCGTAGCGCCTGATCTAGGGTATTTTAAAATAAAGTTATTTTTTAAAAAATATTTTAAAAGACAAAAAAAAGCTTCTAGTGTCGTGCATATTAAATTTTAGTTGCTTTAAGTATGAAAGTACAGAAATATAAAATATTCATGCATTATTTTTAAGCTGAATTCTATAAACATTAAATACATATTTATAACTTTTATAAACATTGAATAAATTAATTATTTAATAAATACTCCTTTGATATTCAATTCTGAGATAAATATTTTTATAAATTACACAAAATTATTAAAAGTTTAGTCAAAAAATAATTTTTAAATTTGTTTTGAACAAATCCTTTGAGTCAAAAAAGGGAACTTCATTACCTATGTATCAATAAAAATTAATTGCATGCAGAAGAGTATAATCAACGCCCAGCCCAAACCCTTAGAATCATTATTATGAAATAAGGAAGCTAATTTAAAAGGTGTTATGAGGGTAGTGTAATTTGAAACTTTTCGAAGATTAAGGTGAAGGATTATTTATCAAATAAAACTTACAAATTTATGGAAATCACATTGTGTACCAAAATCGGCGGGATATGACCGCTCTTCACCGATATTTGTTTCAAATGCCTATTGCCAAGCTATGTCCCGCAAAAGAATTTAGCCGATCACATATTCTTAAAAGCCATCAAAAGATTTAATTATACAAAAAATTCTAGCTTGATGTTAGTCAAACATTTTTTCACGTAGTAACCTCCTGGACTATAAGTGATTTTTAGTCTTAACATGATTGTTTAACTTATTATTTCAAAGAGAAAGTTATTTTAGTCAGACGTATTTGTTTTATTTTAATTGCTCCTTGTTAAGAGAATTGACGATAAAATAAGTATTATTTCGTTTTTGATTGACGAAAAAAGTATTATTTCGATTTTTGTTAAGTTATCACGCAAATTGTTACAATATGAAATATTGAATAAAAATATTTTCATTTAATATTATACTGCCTATAATTAATCAAGAATTTTCCCCTTTATTCTTTATTTAATGTCTACTCTTTCGAGATTTAAAGTTAAACAGAAATATTGGGGTTTTCTTCTTTACTTGCGTCAGCCACTTTTTTTTAAGCCCTAAAGCCAGAGGACCCCCCGAATAAAGAGATAAGGCTTTTGTGACATTTTTTCGGCTCAGCCTTGATTAAGAGGGGTAGAAAAAAAGGGAAATCTGGAGTAGAGCCAAATATCTCTGCTGGGGGAGGGTTTTAGAGGGGGGAGGACCGCAGGGGGAGGGTTAACCTCGGAATTACTATAGAACGAGGTCCTAAATATCACCTGGGGCATCCAGAATTATTGTTTTTCTTCGACTTCTCTTTTTTAAAGGGAAAAATACGAAAATGTTGAGATGCGAATCAGTCTTAGAATATACATTTTTAAAATTACTTTTTTGTTGAAAAAGTAACAGCCAATTTTTATATGAAGATTACTACTGAAATTGTTTACAGATATGCGGAACAACTAAATCCCCTATATTTCAAAAAAATAACTCAGTACACCGATCTGATTAGCAATATTAAACAAGCTTCGGCTTTATACTGCTGATTCATATTTCACTAATTTACACATCAACAAACACTAATTTTTACCAAAAAAAAAAAAAAAAAAAAAAAAAAAAAAAAAAAAAAAAAAAAAAAATGGAATTTAAAATTAAATTATTTAAAAAGTATTAAACATTATGCAAAAAAAATATATAANAAAAAAAAAAAAAAAAAAAAAAAAAAAAAAAAAAAAAAATAGAAGGGTGGGCGGGTGTTTTTGTTAATATAGAGTGAAAAAAACATATCTTAGTACGTAGGCATGTCAACATTCTTCGCGGTTGATTTCATTATTAAGTGTTAGGTATTCCGGAGGAGACCCGCGGGCCATGTTCGATATGTTTACTGAAGTTTCGCCTCCTATGCCGGAGTCATCTTCATGTGTAGCGAGGTGCACCGTTCTTTCTAGTCCATGTTTTCCCTCACTCAGAACGAAATGCGTACGCACCCTTGAAGATGCCTTCAGTATAAAAGACGAAACGTCGAAAAAATCATAGAACACGGTGGTGACACGGTCACTACCGAAAGACCTAGAACTTAATGGAAAAACCGTGAATAAAATATTTTAAAGCTAAGTTGTAGGTTGCAAGGTAAAAACGGCTCACGAATATCATTATGGCGTTCCATTAGTTTTGATGGAACATACTAAAGGGGTGAACGCCTAAAGGTGATCTCACTAACTCATTAAGGGGTAAAAAAAATGGAATCAATAAAAAATAAATCTTGTAAAAGCTTCTGTTTAAGATTAGAAGCTAAAAGCCTCAAGATAAACACTATCTTCCTTCTAATGATTTTCTCGAAACCGACACACTATAATGGAAAGCTAGATAGCTTCCTGCTTTAGGGCTAAATGACTTTTACTGATTTTATCATTTTCATCTTCAGTGGTGTGTTAACATCTAAGTACAAAACCGTTTTGAAAACTGTTTTGGTAATCAAAACCCCATGAAAATAGTCAAATCAGTAAATTTTTGGTTTTGTATTGCAACTGTTTTGACAAAATAGCATGGAAACTAGAAACAATTATTGAATTGAACAAAATTGAGACAAGCGCAGGAGAAATTATAACCTGATTTAAGATAACTACAGTCTATAAGATTAGAGTTGGCACAATCGAAGGCGGGAAACAGCAAACGTGGAGGTAGTTTTGGGGTTATAAAAGGGGAAAATCAGTGTTGCCATGTTATATTTTTTTTGTGGAACAGGGGTAGAGTAGAGCATTTTTTTTCTGAAGTTGCATTCAACATGGAGGACCAATAGAATCGTTTCCCTCAAAATTTTCCCGCCTTTTGATTGTGCCAACTCTAATCTTATAGACTGTTGTCTAGGTGTTTATAAACTGTTTTTTGAAGCTCCTCATGTAGTCCAGTCAAATGGTGCATAAAATGAGCTCTAAGTGGAGAGTTCTGGTGTAATTGTTGTTAGTGGTTTACTTTATATGTTTTTTGGGGTGCTGAACACGAATCTGAAGTTGTCCAACAAAATTTCCCGCGGCAAATATGAGAAATCATCGAAAAACTACTAAAAAAAAAATTTTATTTTTTATTTTCAGATTATAACTTGCAAAGCAATCTATTAACGTAAAAAGTGGTCTAGTATTAAAATGAAAAGGAGAAAATAACCTAAAATTTATGTCTATAACATTTATTTGTACGTCGTACGGTTTTCACGCAAATGGGAGTTGAAATATTGGGAAGGCTTGGAGAGTGCTGAAGTGTAAACAGTTTGTGGCCGGACTGCGCTGGCAGTCAGTTTTATGTTTTTCGGTGTGCTGAACAAGAATCTAAAGTTGTCCAACAAAAATTTTACTCGCAAATATGAGAAATCATCATAAAACCACTATCTTCTTTTATTTTTTTAGTGGATTTCGCCTTATAACTTGCAAAGCAAGCTATTTACGCAAAAAGTGGAGAAGTAGTAAAATAAAGAAGAGAAAAATACCTACAAATTATCTCTTTACCATTTTTTTGTAAGTCGAATGGTTTCTATGCAAAAGAGGGTTGAAATAACCGGGAAATCAATAATTTTTGAAAAATAGCAACAAAAATAATAGAACCTGTGTCTAAGAGCTCGCATTAGTACTTAAATACATATAAATTGTTCAGAAATTCGCTATATATTATTTTAAGAATAAGGTTTGTTGCTATTTTTCAAAAATTATTGATTTCCCAGTTATTTCAACCCTCTTTTGCATAGAAACCATTCGACTTACAAAAAATTCGCTGTATATTATTTTAAGAATAAGGTTTGTTGCTATTTTTCAAAAATTATTGATTTCCCAGTTATTTCAACCCTCTTTTGCATAGAAACCATTCGACTTACAAAAAAATGGTAAAGAGATAATTTGTAGGAATTTTTCTCTTTGCGAATTTCTGAACAATTTATATGTATTTAAATACTAATACGAGCTCTTAGACACAGGTTCTATTATTTTTGTTGCTATTTTTCAAAATTTTTGATTTCCTGGTTATTTCAACCTAACCAATTTGCTACGTATATAATTTGAAAATTTACAAGGTAGATTATTAGAAATATAATGTGGCTATGTTTTTCAGCTGCTACTAAAGTAAGATGATGGTATTGTTAAATTAATCGTATAGTCTGAGAAAAGTAGTTTACAGCACTGTCTACATCATTATCGAGCTGATAATTCGTTGAAAAGTAATTTCCAGACCAATAATATGTAATTTAATTTTGATTAGTAACTAGTTATTGAACAAACTAAACAAGTAAAAAATTGCAGATGTTATTCTGCTTATCTAGTAACATTATTAGGTCAAAAGGTGGTAATTGTGTTTTATTTTTTTGGTTACTTGCTGAGTGATGATGGCATTACTGAGTCCCAAGTGTTGATGTATGAGGCGTTGGTTCGCTGGTTGTGAGGGAAGAATGCGTGTGACCGCATGTTGGCTAAACAATGTGTCTAGATTATGATTGCATGAATAATTCAGTGAGAAGGGTTGGTTAACACCCGGTGTTCTGCGGTTACCTCCGCATCTTCACTGTCTATAGTAGGGCTTCATCTCCACCTTAAAGCCTTGGATAATCATTCCTAACTACCCACCAAACTATCCCCAAGCTCCACAACCCGTTCCAAGTAAAAGAAAAAAACCAATTCTGTGCATTTGGTTTTTGAGGAAATTATCCCAATTATATCAGATCTCAACACGAAAAGATCATTAAACAAACAAGAACTCTAAAAAAAATTCACCAGGCAGTTATTCTCTTGAAAATTATCTTAAGGATAAATTATGTGCACACAATCTTGATAACTTTTTATTTCTCTGTAAAACTCAAATCTTAATTTTCTTGATTATTCTGAAGTACGTTTCAAATTGCCTTAATGTTCATTTAAATCAAAAACTATAATTACTATTTACAACGTGAGACAGACAGAGAAAAATAGACTTCAGTGCCGGGACTCGAACCAATTAAGCTACACTGAAGAATAATTTCCTCTGTCGATGATGTTCATCTATTAAAAAAAAAGCTTAAATATCTAATTTATCATTTAAAAAAATGAACTGCAAAGGTACCTTAAATTTAAGGGAGGATTTTATTATAGTAGGGACAATAATTTTGCCAAGACGATGAAAAATATTAGACATAATCCATTTTGTCCAGTTCTTCGTAGTCCATCTCGAGGGTGGCCACGTTATCACGCGCCATTTTGATGTCTTCCTCTTCGATGCCGTCATTGATAAACCAGTGAAGAAAGGCTTTTCTTGAATACATCAGACCAAACTTGTAATTGAGTCTCGCCCACAGTTCAGTTACTGCAGTAGTGTTAGATATCATGCAGCAAGAGCGACAAGTTTTGGCCAAATCTCCACCTGGAACTTGCGTCGGACCCTGACCGTTAATCCCCACTTTGAATCCTGTAGGTGACCATTCGACGAACTGAGCCATTCTTCTGTTTTTAACATAGGCTATGGCTCCGTTTACGTCCTTCGGTGCCACGTCACCACGGTAGAGTAAACAGCAAGCCATGTACTTACCGTTTCGCATATCGCACTTTACCATTTGATTGGCCGGATCGAAACATGCTTTTGTTATGTCCGATACTGAGAGGGATTCGTGATTGATATTCTTCGCTCCTATAATGGGGGCGTAGGACATCACTGGATAATGTACTCTTGGGAAAGGAACGAGATTGGTCTGAAATTCTACGAAATCGACATTTAACGGTCCTTGGAATCGAATAGAAGCTGTAACAGAGCTAATAGCTTGAGCTATCAGCCGGTTAATATTAGCATAAGTAGGCCTGTCTATGTCCAATTTTGATTTGCAGATTTCGTACATTGCTTCATTATCAGCTATGAAAGAGCAATCTACTTGATTCATTGTGGAATGAGCGGTCAAAATTGAATTGTATGGTTCAACAACTGATGTAGATACCTGGAATCAAATCACAGTACAGTTTAGATTTCCTAATAACCACATTATTTAATATTAAAAATTCTAACATAGCCACCTTATGAAAAATCGGGTGGGCTTTCTTTTCTTACTTTTTTCACCAAATAATTCCAAAATTCGGCAGATATTAAGTTTTAATATGGAAGACTTATTAATTTTATAGAAATAGAAAGTTATTATGGGTGCGAATTTTAGCTCAACCAGCAAAATAGTTCCGAAATTATTTAGTGTTAGATTTTAATAACTTACCTCAGGAGCTGGATGAATGGCGACTTCGTGCTTGGTCTTTTTTGGATACTCTGATGCAAGGACATCTAAAAGAAGCGAAGCAAAGCCTGAACCAGTACCTCCTCCCACAGAATGGAACACCATCATTCCCTGTAACACAGGATACAAATTATTAAACTCAAGCTATAATTTTCATTTAGGTATAACATTCATTGAAATACAAACGTTTTATCAATGCCTCAATATTAAAAACATATTATAAAGGAAAAACAAAAACAGTTACTTGAAGAGTGTCACAAGCATCTGCAATTCGCTGCAGCTTGTCTTGCACCAGTTCTATCATATTGCCTCCAACAGTAAAGTAACCTCGGGAGAAGTTATTAGCTGCATCTTCTTTACCGGAAACTAGTTGATTGGGACTGAAAAGTTGCTTGTAAGGTCCTGTTCGAACTTCGTCTGCAAAAAAAAAAAATTAGCAAATAAGTCAAACTGGAGGAATGTTTTGATTGAAACTTTAATATTGTTAATAGAAGAGACGTTTATTATTATTGTTGTTTTTGATAATTTACTTTGATAAAATCATTATTAATCACTTTTCATGGTTCAGACTATTATATGCCTGGGTAAAGATTGTTCTAATCCTATTATTAAGCCATACTTATAAAATCCTACATTTATAGAAAGTAAGGCATAACTAAAATGTTTTGTTTCAACTAATCAGAAAGTTTACTGTTCCTAAAAGAACCTTTATCAAAGGTCTAATCTATACTTGTTTAGTCTTCCCAGAAGGAAAGTTATAATTTCGTGTGCTTCACTAAATCCAATCGAATGCAGGTGCTATGCTCTACTTACACCTCGTGGATTTTATAAATAACCAATTCTAAAATGAGGAAATCTTTTTACCTCAATCCCAATATCTGTTTTTCAATTGACCCACTACCATTTACCAAAGGTTATACTTATTACTCCCATTTGGTTGAAAGCAACAAGTGAAAGCTCTTATTACTAGCTTCACTGAAGTTCTAATTTGTAAAAGTAACACACATGACTTGAATCTCTAGTCTAGATGATTATTTACATTAATTCTTAAGATAAAAATTGCGTTAAGTTGGCATGCAATTGGATATTAGATGTTTCTTCCGGCATTTTGTCAAAAATCACTCATAGTAAATAAAAATCAAAGAGCAAACCTTTTGTAAGTCACAAAGATATGACATATCATGATGACCTATGAACTATCAGGATGACATATGACATTCTGGACTATCATGATGACATATTACGTTCATGGACTATCATGATTGCCTGTGACATTCATGGACTATCATGATGACCTTATGACCTTCCTGATAACCTTCAGATTGACGACAAACTAAACACGTCGAAATCGGTCAGCATTAAATATTAGCTATAAAGTTGATAGGAAAACATGATTTTTGCTCTGATGAGTTTTTAACAGGCTATAAGTAATTAATTTTTAATTTAATTACAGTAAAACAGTCATAAATTTTAGAATAAAGAAAATTATCGAAAAAGAAAACCAATTTATTTCTCATTTCATAGTTTTGGCTTTAATTAAAACATAACAAATTTAATTTGATTCAAACTTTTACAAATTAATTTAAAAGAGAGCTTTAAAATTCAAATGATAAACTCACTAAATTACAAAAGTTAATAACAGAGTGAATTATAAATTAAGTAGATATTGGAGTGCAAAGTTATAAATTAACTTTAGAGCTAGAGTAATTAATTTGAGAAAGAAAGGGTAGTTGAATTTGTTTTGATATTTTTTGGTGGAGATAATTACTATTAAATGATAATTATTTTCCTTTAAACGTTCTTTCTTACGATAAAATAATATCTTTCTTCCCTTTACAAAGATTAATTTAAATAAAATTAATTAATAACAGAAAGGCATTTTAACTGTGTTTATTTTAACCAGTAATTAACATTTAATTACAAATACTTAAATTACAAATTATTCAAGAACCTTTCTATTCTTTATTTTAGCAAAAGTGTGGTCACAAAACAACTTATTCTTCGATGCTAAATTTCCAATATTGGATTAATTAACTGTTCTTTGTTATTGGTGGGAGAAATAAATAATAAAGATATAGAAAATTACAAAATACAATAAATATAAGTGTATTCCTAAGATAAATCTGTCAATTGAAGCGAGCGTAAGCGATCTTCTTATATTCAACTATATATGAATCTTGTCTATGTCTGTCTGTCTGTCTGTCTATAATACATAACTTAGAGTAAAAGTTGACCGATATAGTTTAAATTTGTTATACGTAAATATTATACATGTTTATTTTACTAATTCTAAGAATAAATTTGCTGGACAGCGTTATCCATCTAAAGCCGGATTTACACGGGTAGAGTAAACAGGAGAGTAGAGTGGGAAGTAGAGTGCACTCTACTTCCCACTCTACCAATTTTACTAGCTACTCTACTCGCCACTACTCTAGTGAGCGTTTTTTCGGGTTTCTACGGGTAGAGTTACTCTACTCGCTACTCTACTCTCCTGTTTACTCTCTACCCGTGTAAACCCGGCTTAAGAGTTCACAGGTAAGAAAAATGTCAACTAAGAAGCAGTAGTTATTGAGCAGTGAAGTGATATATGTAATAGTTCAAATACAATTTATAATAGTTGAAATGAAAATGGTTGGAACATGTAAGTTAAGGATTATGTAGATAGGCACTCTTCTCCCCCCCTACACGCATTTATATTACAATCATCCTCTGTAACTATTAACTCATTTTTTCATATTAAACACACCCCTATTGACACAAATCAGTAAACTTAATACACTTAATTAAAGGGTAAAACTAAAATAGAAATGATAACTCATCATGATTTTTGGTTGTAAAAATTATTGAGCCACGCGATGCCTACTATACTCAATTCATAAATGATTCTATAAAATATGATGGAAATTGGAGGCTTTTTAAAATTTAAAACTTCCAATTTAAAGAAAAATAATATATATATATATATATTTTTTTTTTACTCCACTAATTCCTGATTTGAGTTTGTGGCACTTCACTCTATTTTGGACACCATGGGAGGTTAAGTGAGGTTTTGAGGAACCTTCATAAAACTTAAAAGTCTGCCAGCTTTCTAAAAATTTGACGAATGATCATATTATTAAAATGTAATCAATATCGAGCTTGTAATATTTCTTTACATGGATGTTTTTAAAACATAACACTCGCTTATTACCGAAGATGTTTTTGAATCCCCGATAACCTAAACTCGGAAATAATTAATTTCTATAACTAGGAATTTTATTTCCGACCCAACTAAAAATGGACTGCCAATTAGTAGGGCGCTTAGCTTCCTCGCATCTTATCACGTACTTTATTGATTTTTGCTCTTGCAAGCCATTATTGTCTATTTTATTTAATTGCTTCCCTTGTTTTTATAATAATGTCAAAATTGTTTTTTTTATAAATTAAAGAATCAATTTAGGAAAAGTTAAAGAGCACCGAAGGTTGAGATTAATCAGGTGCTATCTCGGACTACTTTCGACAAACTATCCAAATTAAAAAAAATAGATAAGTAAATAGTTAAGATATAGGGGTAAATAAATGTATGTTTGCGCGTATGAGGAAGAGAAACAAATGGACACGAAACATTCAAACTCACATGGGATCAACAATGTGACCTACAATCAAAATTTCATTAAAATCAGACGTATTGTTTTTAAGATATGTTGCAAAAATATCGCAAAAATTGAGCATCAGATAGACACAGAATCAACACAAATCGCGAAAATATTTAAAGGCCTAATTGATAAATTGCTTTTTTGAATCTTACCAATAACAGTTGGTTCTAGATCAACCATGAAAGCCATAGGTACAAAGTTTCCAATGTTGGATTCGGTGAAGAATGAACAGAATCCCTCCGTTTTGATCACGTTGGGATCTCCAGCGGGAGAGCCGTCCGGGTTCAGAGAATGCTCTAAGCAGTAAAGTTCCCATAGTGAATTTCCAAGTTGTACCCCAGCTTGGCCAACGTGAATTGACAGAACCTCCCTCTGTAAACAAATTTAAGTAAAATTGGATTAAAAAGCAATTACAGATTTTCTTAAAAATAACTGAGGTATAAAAAATAACTCATCAGCGTCCAATGGTATGTTGTCCATAGATTACATTCAATCATATTTAAAAAAAAAATTATTTCCTCACAATGAAGCATTTAATGAGAAAATTATTTTTCCCAAGACCACCGTATCTCTTCATAGAAGGATTGTTGTTAATTTTTTTTTATAGAAAGTGTTCAAGTAGTGTAGTTGTTAAGTAAATTGCATTTAGAGGGTTTAAAATTCTCAAAAACGTGGGATTTGAAGATTAGGCAGTGGAATGCACAAGAATAACCACCAAAAGTAGAGTTATTGACTATATTTTTAAAAAAATTAAAATTTACCATTATTTTACAATTAATTTTTAATAAATTATTTAAATTTAGGAAACAGTACGAAAATTTGTCTTAACTGCTAAGACTTCCTCAAAATATGTTATCTTAAAATTTCGTCTGCGGTCGGAAAGAACCATTTTTAACCGTGAAAACGTTCTCTCAACGTCGCACGACACTACTGGAACATATTTTAGGGCAGCGACTTAAGCTGGGGTCAGATTTTCTATTTCGTATCTACACTCCCATCCAGGATTCAGGTGACGTTCTCCACAGTGGTCCAGCCCGGATTACGGTGGAGAACTGCGTCCCTTTTTTGTCTAAGTCTTTCCCTAATCGGACCCAGTTTTTCAATTATATTTGGAAGGTCCCTGAAATGAGCTTTAATAAATGCCAATCTCTGGGTGACTTTGCGGTTGTTAAGGGCTCTCTTTGCTTTTGGGATGGCCAAATTTGCCGAATCTTCGAAGCTTATGTTGTACGAAATATTTTCGATGTCTATGACCTTAATGTAATACTCTAATGCAAGTGTTGTGCATTCATTTGGTTAACGAAATTAATTTAATCCGATAATAAGGGCAGCAGTCTATAAATCGTCAGCGGTAGCTTTGTCCGGGATTAAGTCAGAGACTGGTATAGCAGACTGTCCTAGCAGAAGTGTAGGACAGGGTGTACGTGCACCGTTACACAGTGAATAACTTCTAATCCTCTAAAGGTTTTGGTACCTAGATGTTTGACTAGAAACATCATATAAAATATATGCTCCTTAGTGGAAATTTCTCTCAAAAAGTAGAATATTTATGCGAAAATATGCAACAATATGCACTTTTGACTTTAAGTCTTAAAAAAATTTTTAAAGACGAAATATTTTTCGATTTTTAAAGTTACATGTATAAAATAGAATCAAATATAAAATAGGAGTCGTGAAATAAAGCTAGATTATAATATAGAATGTAGTTCAAAGTCTTCTCAATGCTGGAATCTGGACTGTCATTTCCAATCTCTAAGGAACGACATCAAGTCACGGGTTTCGTGTCCATTGTCTACACAGAATGTCACTGTCACGCTGTCAAAGCTTCAACCTCATGTCACGGGATGAAACATTCTCAGTCAGGCTCCCACGTCCAACCAACATCCAGACGTAAAAGAAAAGTCCAACAAGTGCAATAAACTCTTTTTCAGTAGAAAACATAAGGAAAAAAAAAACACTGAGAAATAAGATAACCTTATTTCTTTAAAATAATAACTCGAGATGAAAAACGAATATATATATATATTTTTTTAAAATACTAACTCTTAAAAATGAAATATTTATTATTTATGTTTATTTATTTTGGCTGAGTGGTCATAAGAAAGTGAATTATTTAATAATTAATAAATTATTTAATCGAATGTATTTATATTGTTATTAATTAAAATTAAAATTAATATGAATGAATTAATAGAATGTTTTTTTATTACTACTACGTTACCAATTTCAACGGTTAATTAGTCCTCTAAAGATTTTGATAGATATGATATTATAACTTTTTGAGATAGGTTCTTTCTGATAAGTGAAGTGAGTGGTAGACTAAGAAGAATTATTCATCTTTATGCACGATTGGAGAGTTTGAGGAATACGAACTTAAATACAGGAAGTTTATTTTTTCTGTATTTATTGTTAAAATCTAACAATCGCAGATAAAGTGCGGTACGCAACTTTTGCCAAAAAAATTTTTGCATTACTCGTGTGGTTTTACTACCCTCGCTGTCACTCGGGTGCAAACTCCACCCTTGCATGCAAAATGCTACTTTTCGCACTCGACGCGTATTGTACTATTTAAGTACCCCATATCATTTAAAGGACAGAGATAGAATTATAAGAATTGTTTGTAAAAATGCTCTATTCATGTTGACATAGTGTTAAAAAATAAATTTATATTAAAAGCTAAAATTAAAAATTCTTAAGAATTTTCATTGCAATAAAACTTTCACTCTTGATATTAAATACAGTAAAAAATATTCCTGAAAGAAACAGTCTGTTCTTAAATATTAACTTTTTTTCATAAAAGGGTAATAAGCAATTCGAAATATAACAAAATAAAAACAGAAAAAGAACTTATTATGATGTAGAATAAAAGTATAAAAATCAATAGAAGTTTAATGTACAAACAACTTTTCTCCATTGTAGTTAGGAGATAAGAAAAATTGTAAAACCTTCTTCAAAAGAGGAATTTGTAGTTTATTGATTTCGTTCAAGCCTTAAAGTCATTAATAACAAGAACTATTTTTTGAAAAAATTTATGGGAAAGAAAGGGGTGAAAATGTTTTAAAAAACTATGTTTTTTTCTTTTAATTCATAAGTCGACTATATTTCGCCTATATACCTCTGGGCATCTTCAGGCTTTGAATAGATCATCCAGGTTTACAATATTGATGTTTATAATTTTTCATTTTCATCTTAAGTAAAACCTGAGGACACTCCAATATTGATTGAAGAAATATTAGTTTAAAAAAAAAAAAAAAAAAAAAAAAAAAAAAAAATTTTTTTCCCTAAAATTAACCCAAAAAAAAAAAAAAAAAAAAAAAAAAAAAAAAATTTTTTTCCCTAAAGTTTAAACAAAAAAAAAAAAAAAAAAAAAAATGGAAAGAATTTTATTACATTTTACTATGCTCATATTATAACTTCGCCGAAGTTATACTTACAAGAAGTTTGTCTAGAAAAACATTGTACGCTATTTGCTTTTATCCCGTTAAATTGGAAATAAGGCCATAAGTTTCAAGTTTAAAACGTACTTTTAAACTTAATTCTTGAGGAAATGCTTGAAAATTTCCGGCATAGATGCACTTAAAAAGGTATATATACCCCCTAGGTTATAAAAAAAACCAAATGTGTGTCTACAAAAGACTCAAAGGTTTGTGTAATTCTTAGACATTAGATACTCCTGGGGCAGTTTTATTACGCTATTTTAAGATTGATTCGTTTCATCTGAATCTTATACAGAAAACTGTAGGACAATGAGTACAACAGATTTCTTAGAGCATATTTATTATTCCTTTGTCTAAATCGTTAATTAGACTAAGGGATATCTCTTAGTCAATTTAACTTTTAAGACATATGCACTCAAATATAAGACTAATCCCTTTGTCTTTATAGTAATATAGACTAAGGAATATATTTATACTACTCTACACAATTTGTGTGAGTAAGAGACACCAAGGGATGTGCCACGCGCATAGGAACTGTTCCAACATCAGACATTACGTCAATAATATGTGCCACGCTTGCGTAGCACATCCCTTGGTGTCTCTCAATCACACAAATTGTGTAGCTTATTGCAGTATGCAAACACGGTACATATTATTAAATTGCTCATGTTATACTTCTCTGTATAATATATGTCCCTTTGTCTAAATAACTAGATAGATAGAGGGAGTATTACTGTAAAAGCCTTATTATAAAAGTAGAAATCTTCTTTCCTTAAATAAAATGCTCTTTTGGAGAACTTTACGTGATGTTCATGAGGATATTTCTACCTCTTGTTTTCCAATTCCAGGATGCTATAAAGTTTCTAAAATAAACCCTAAAGAACATGAGGACCAAACGTTTCCTACCAAAAAAATAACATGTTCCTTTCCTCTAGGCCTGGATCTCAGGACATTAAACCAGAGGCCGAAGACCGTCCTTTAGAAACAACCAAACGAGGGACACATTAAGAAGGATACTTTACGATCGAGTAAACTTTACTTATCCACCACGTACTTCTGTATAATATTTAACTTTTTATATCTACGGTGACATTTATATATTTATTTTTCCTTAAAAAAAAATAATAAAAAAAAAACCCTCCAAAACTTCTACAGAGACGTGAAAAGAAATATTAAAAGGTGAAATATAGTAGGTGTTTTCTTATTTACATTTAGTATTTTTTTTATCCTCTTTGTAAATATAATTTCTTGTTTATTTATTATTTTTTGAGTTTTACTTTACCAAAAAAATATAAAAAGGTTGGTTTATGTTTTAAACATTAAGTAAAGGAATAACTTTATATTCAATTTGTATTGCTAAGGTTAAAGCCTATTTCGTTAACTCAATATAACTTGGATAATAACTTGGATTTTTACCATTTTAACAAGATAAGATTTGAATTTTATACGATATTTCTAAAATTATTTAAATAATTTTTCAAGCTTCTCGACTTTCATTACAAGAAAGTTAAATGAAATAACTGTTAACTGTTTTACCTAGACATCTGGAAATTTCCAGATAATAAAATGATATAAATAATGTCATTTATTAGCTCCGAATTCTAGTTTACAACCTCTCCAAATTGGTGATGGTGTAATAATGACAAAGGTAAAATATGATCAATTATATATATTTTTTATTCACTTTCAATGTGCTTTTTAAAAAAACCTTTTTTCGTAACATTCCAACCGATATCTTTAGAAATGGTAAATTTTCACACATAAAGATAAAGCCATTCTAAAATAAATAATCAAGCTATGGAACAGTTGTATTTGAAAAAAGACTGATTAAAAATTTCTAAAAAAATGATTTTTTATAGTTAATAGTGAAATTTAAACTGTATCATTTGACATTGACGCTTTATGCTTTTCACGTAAATGTAATTTTTATGAGAAGAAAATCTAGTTACTAGATTTTCTACTAGCGACTAGAAAACCAAGTTAACCTCAGTGCATAATTATTGCGGTAAATGTTTACTAAGCAAACCCTTATATTCCTTTGTCTTAATAGTTATTTAGACAAAGGAACATATACATAGTATACATATTTCAAGTATAAATTACTATTTAGACAAAGGGATATTCCAATATACTTTAGAGCAAAGGAATATCACAGTTATGTATACATATAAATGTGATAATATCCTTAAGTCCTATAAACTATTAAGACAAAGGAATATTAAAAATACACTAAGAAAATAGTACTCATAGTCCAACAGTTTTCTGTGTAAGATTTTCTTTTGCTCGTGATTTTAAATCAGAGTAATAAAACTACCCCAGGAGTCTCAATGTCTTGGGGAGAACAACACACAAACCTTTGAGACTTTTGTTGGGAAAACTACTGTTTAGAATTCAGAACCAAGGGGGCAGCAAAAGAAAATAAGGACCTTTATGGTAATTATCTCGACTAATTTTTTGTCCCGGAATTTAATTTTAGATAGAACCTCTCACCATGTCTAACTCCCTTATATCAACATCTTTTTCTCATTAACTCGTTAAATATCCAGGAGAGTTACTACACTGTGGTATTTCGCAGTTTGTCCCTATATTATTAGGCTTCTGTACAAAGTAAAAAAGAAACCATATATAACGGCTCTGTCTGTCTGTCCATCCGTCCATTGGCTTGTTTCAATTCATAAACTACTATAGCTAGAAACATGAAATTTGACACACAGGTACATCTCGGAATTTTAGACAAGTGGACAAATTTTGGAGCTTTTACACTTAATTTCCAAGATGGCGGCCCGGCCAATATGGCGGGGGACCAAAAAAAAATTTTTAGTTACCATGGCATGTTATACATCAATTTAAAGGTCTTGAAGTGTAGAAAAAGCAACTATTACTCTAAATATTTAAACTTAATCGTACAGAAACCGGCGATTATCGCCTCGCGTACTTACGTGAAGTGCGCCTTACTTGTTAACTTAAAATATCTCATTCACTTTACAGACAACGTTGTACCAAAATGCAAGGACCATTTTTTAAAATGTAATAAATAAATCCAGTACAATTTAAAATCGATTACTCAAGAGGTTTAGTAATGCTTATCACTGTTAATTGGCTAATTGATATCATTAGAGTTTAATATGTAAATATTAACCTAATTCTTCAAAATCATACATGCTCAGTAACGTATGGCTAATATGATGGCCGATGTTAATAAAGATTAGCCAAAATAGAATAAGTTCTTCACCCTTCAAGCTTTTTTCCAGACTGTTGAATTGAAAAGAGGAAACGAACAGAGCATGGTCGCTGCGCATGCGCAGGCGTGCTTTAAACTGAGCATGCGCTTTCATTGTTTGGATCCGTCTGGATTTAGAACTTGTTAAATTTGTTATATTTTTGACATGCTTCTTTCAGGCCATACAAAATTACATTGAGAAATGTTAATTGACAAATTGTGGTACAATGTAAACGTTTTAACATTGGAAATAGTTAATGGTGAACGACAACCCCCTTGATAACGTATAACTGATCTGGTAGGGTTAAATTAAAGTAGAAATTAGACTTTTTTTCTGAATTACTTTGATAACTTAAAAGCCAAGTTGGCCAGATACGAAATTTACAAAGTTTTTTAAGTAAATTTTTACTATAACTATTATAGTTTGATTAAGGATGACACAAGTCAAAAGCATAACACTGTCTATTGTCTATTTTTTAACATACTTAAGGCATTTAAAAATTACATAAATTCTGATAATTCATAAGAAGCAAATAATTATAATTTTATCTTACCATTGTAAAATGGAATTAAATTTATTCAACCGGTATCTCCAAAGAAATCCACAAGGAATTTACGGGTAAAAAAAAGGAAATTAAAAAAAATATATACACGAGTTACATTTACAATTTTTAACTACCGATTTTTAAAAACGAAATATTATCAAACAATTTTGAAAAATTATTAAATTAATACCGTCAATTTTGACATGATATAATAAACAAAAACACTTTGCTCGAAAAAAGAATAATAATTATACTTCATTATTAATGACATTAACAAAATAGGGGCTTAACACACTTCTAAAATAGCGATTCTTAATTACGTCTTCATGCATGAAATATATATATTTATTATTTTAACAAAGTATTTCGCCATGATAGAGCACGAAAGCATTTTGTATATAATGTAGCGCCGTTCTAGATGATTTCCCTAATGACAGTTCTTACCCTAAACACCCCCATACATTATATTATCTAAATAGACGCGGTACGCATTCATGCGGAAACACATTGTGGTTTTATTTTAATGTATCTTCACCCTTTGGGTGCGGGCATTAAACAGATGAGAAGCTTAATGCTGAGAAAACTCACGGGCATTTTCTTATGCATGCATAAACTTTCCTGCTAACTAGTTCCTTTCCACGAACAAAAATCCTGAACAAAACCTATATCCGTGACAAAAGGGAATTGAGTGAAAAATTAAAAATTGAAAAATGATTATTTAGAATTTTGAAGAAAAAAAATGGCGGGATTTAGAAAAACCCGCCATTTCCAACTTTAAATAAATCAGCAAGAAATCAAGGTACTGAAAATAAAAAAAAATCAACAGATTCAGTTTGTTATGGTTACTCCGTTTCCATGAGTTTTTAAACCCGTTTTGAAAACGGTTTTGGTATTCAAAACCCCGTGGAACCGGCAGTTTTAAAAAGTTTTGAGTTCGAGCTCAGTAGTCGACTTTGAGCTCTTGCATTGAAACTGTTTTGAAAAAAAAAAAAAAAAAAAAAAATAGCATGGAAACTGCGGTATTGAATTGAAGACAGGATTGGGACATTTGTAGTATGATTATCAGAGATATGATCACCTGGCTTAACTATAACTAGTCTGGGAGTCTATAGTTTTTAAAATTATTGTGAAAAGTCCTCATCGAAACATTTTTTGATATAAATTTTCTTTTTCATTGCCTTTATTTTTCGATTATTTATTCGATGTTTAAAAATGGCGGGTTTTTCTGAATCACACTGTATATTACCCCTAATTACTTTTGGTAAATATTCTCTTATTTTGATAGCTTATAGGACTAAGTGATATTATCACCTTTGCATACTGAAGTGTGATGTTCCTTTGTCCCAAAGTTCAGATAGTACTTAGATTTGACTATTACCAGATAATATGTCATTGTTTGAACTTTGGTTTCAGACACATCTGCTCTTTAAGTGATCATCAACATGAAACAAGTATTAGTTTATTAGGCTATGTCATATTATTAACTTTACATACAGAAGTGCGATGTTCCTTTGCCCCAAAGTTCAAACAGTACATAGCTTGGGGTTATATGATAAAATTACACAGGAAAAAATTTCACAGGAAAAAATTACTCGTTGAAAAAGTTTCACGGGGAAAAAATTACACTAAGAAATAATTAATACACACTTAAAGTTTTGGAAAAAATTAATGAAATAGTTTGGTTGTCATATCAATATTGAAATAATTTATGATGCTTAGAATGGTAACATAGATTAAGTCGATCATTAAAAACTAAAAATTATTATTAATACTATAAGATAGGGGAAAAACTATATAAAAATGGTAGATTTCACATATAGGGGACAAAATATTGAAGTCTAAAAAATGTTTGATGTAAAATATTCTTATTTTTTGCCATAAATTCCAAATCTGCTATCAAAATTATACACTACATTTGAAATTTTGAAGTTAGGTAAAATTAAGAGAGGGGGGGGGGGGGACTTTTGGAACATCATATATGTGGGCTTCAGCAAGGGCCTGAGCTGACTGAATCTCTTCCCATCCTCTAAGCTTGATATGACAACCAAACTATTTTTATTAATTTGCCTAAAACTTTAAATGTGTAATTATTTCTTAGTGAAATTTTCGCATGTGTTATTTTTTCCCGAGTAATTTTTTCCTGTGTAATTCTTTCCTGTCACCATAGCTTGGACTATTTATTACCAGATATTTATGTCAGCGTTTGGATTTCATTTACAGACGTTTTTGCAAGAGTAAGTTACTAAAATATTTTAGCCATAAATTGACCAATATGTTTTACTTATAATGGGTAAGTTATACAAAATTCAACTTGAAGGCATTATTTTTAGCATACTCGATATAATGAATATATTACTTGCAAATATTATAAAAAAAACTATTTTACATAAACACTAGTCAGTTGTTGCTAATATTAAAACGGGTTGTAATGTGTTTAATGTGTTATTTGTTAGGAGTTTCATTTATCACTAATAATAAAAAATATATTGTATATATCATGTATAATATATATATATAT